>JBBMKB010038228.1:0-16348 GCA_037833945.1 Alaria marginata | reverse complement strand
CACAGGTGCACCTGGTTATTCCGAGGCTATCACTTAAGGCTCAAAACCTGCTATTGTTGAAGAAAGCATACGCAACCCTAAACAATCGCTCAGGATGGTTTTCTTTTCATGGAGAACGCGCTTTGTATTCAAGCGGTACCCTATAGTTCCACGATCTAGGCACGCTGTCCGGCCGACATGCTTTGGCCTGTTCTGATTAAGCATTCCTCGCACGCATTATTGGTTGCACCACGAATAGAGAAGGATTGGGATATATGCGCCCAGCGCAACACGTGCAGTGAACGTCATCAATCCGTGAAGTAGACACACATGTAGTGGTGTTGATTGTGTATATTGGATAGTTTTCCTAACTGGATGTTCTTTACGGGTGTGGGCAACCTGCCGAGATTTTGAGTCGACAAGGAATAGGAAATCAAAGTGGAGAAGCACGCATCTACGACGCATCATAGCTCGAAAAATGTATTGTTGATCCACAACAACGTCTACGATAAACAGTTGCTGATAGAATCTGATAAATCACAGTGGAAACAGCTGGTCCTGCACACGGCATACGGAAACTAGGGACACCGTTCTATGTTCCAACCTTACCTTCTTGGGGTAAATCAAACACTTGGCGATGTAAAGAGGCCAGAGGATGACGTTCAAACCAGCCCCCAGCCACGCCAGCGGCTGCGGTGTTGGGAGAAATTGAATGAAGCGCGCAACGAGAACGGAGGCAAGTCGGAGAGCATCTAAGAATGGTTGGCGCGCATTTTCCGCAGGTTTGAAGGTTGTCCGGCCCGTAACATGCTGACAGCAGTAGCCTATTAGATTGATGGCTTCGTGCGGATATGAAACTATGCTGAATTTCTCCACCGCACCGTGTGTTTGCTTCAAATAGGAAATAGTCACACGCCATGGGCCCTTCCACTTACTGCTGCGCCAATATGTGTACCCATGTGCATGCAGATGATTGCAGCCATAGCCGGTCGCCCCGGTGGTCCAGTAGCTAACCTCGAACACGACTACCGTCGGAGTCAGCGGCTAAACGCTCGGTGTGGAGACTATGATTTCCAGATACACCAACTGCTCAGCGCGTTTTGTTGCGTGGGTAAGCACAACAGGACATGAATCAACGAGGAAACAAGTGCATATTTTCTCGGGATGAAAGCGAAGGCGCATACTGTAGTGGGCAGGGAGAAAAAGCACCTGCTTAGTGGCCCTGGAACGGAGCTGCGTCTAGCGAGGGAGAAGGATAAAAAAAGAAGGGGAAAATAACGGATGGGATTACCCAAACAAGCAACCAATCAAAGAAACATAATACTTTTGTTTTCCTATTGCTCGAAGTGGTATTGCCCCGATACCTGCGGTGACGAGTTCGCCTTGCAGCCCCCTTCCGGCTACACCGACGACGGAACGTTGTCCATGGGTGATGACTCTAACCGTACGGTAACAACGCTCCGCTTTCATCGCCGCTCGCGAATGGGCATATGGTGAAGGGATCACATATTTGGGCACCGAAGGTGAAAATGTGGTGATGTAAAATGAGGACTACTGCATCGGCTACACAGTGTACCCAGGGCGAGCAGCTTAGGGGTGAGATCCGGAGAGCCAGTTAAGGAGACGAAAAACATGCTCATAGAATGGTTGTGCTAAAACTACGATCAAGTCCTCTTAAATGTTTTCTATGGCCCTGGTCGTACTTAAGTTGGCCGCTAGCCACGCATCCAAATAGGGTCAAGTACGATCAGGGAAACGCCGTGCATGTCGTACCTCCCAAACGCCGTGGCCAATGCCAATGAGTTGAGTAAGAATAGCCCAAGGGGTAGATAGGCCCAAGATGGACAATGGAACCATGAAGTAGTTGATGTGGCAGTCTGCGGATGGCGAACAATACGGCAGCGCACGAACAAACGAAATTGCATAACCGCTGCCATTTGTACCATAGTTGTTTATCATCAGCGCGGGAAGTTATCGTCACCAATCAAGCTCCCGTTGTACGTGTTGCCTACCTTGCTGATAATGCGGCCTTGACAAAGGATTTCGAGCTACCCAGCACACTTCCCGTTGTTTGAGAACGCGGAGAACCGTCACGAGTTCATTGGGTCACGAAGAAGGCTAGTCCAGAAGGCTAGAACCGATTTCAGTGCAAGCAGATGGCAAAGCCCCTACCTAGGAGAGCATTTTCAAGCTGCGCTAGGTTGGAAAAAAGCAGATGGAAAAGGCAATCGAGCACTCACACTTGATAAGGTGGAACCGAGGCGGGTTCGCCTTTCCTTTTGCTGGCTTGGCACGAAGGTCCGTGGGGTTCGACGGTAGGCCCTGCATCACCACAGTGCAATATCATAACACATTTATTAGAAAGCTACGACAAGGCAATGTGTACTGCTGCAGATCAGAAACAGGGTTAAAGCTTGACCTTCATGTGTATGGACCCCCCAATAGGACTCATCTCCGCGTTAACATTAGCTCGTTACACGGACGTTTCTACCTATAAACCTCCCAATTATGTATTTATATATATTGCCGTCTTTGCACAAGCGAATATATGGTGCGAGGAATGTCCGTCAATGTCAATCATGTCGTTACGCGGAGCGGTCGGGGATATTCTGATATTGCAGGTAGTTTAGGAGGGGGCTCGGTCACAGGCAACGGTCCGATGAGCCACTCCGATTTCAAGGGAGATCAACCGCAGGGATGGGACAGAGCATGACGGAATAAACATGCGCAGCTGCGGGAATGCCCAATACGAAAAAGGGCACCCCATTTAACAAACTGCTAGGTGCTGGTATCTATCTGCTACTGATGGATGCCACCGGACGTGCGTACTGCAATCTGATGTGAATAAAAGAATCGGCATTAACGGGAGAGTCATAGAGAGAAGGCAAGTCACACTGGTCGGGACGTTGTCATGGCACTTTATCGGCAAGACTTACCTTGGTGGAATAACGCACGGATTTAGGTGACACCCCTTTCGCAGTGGAAATGGTGTTCGTCTCCCAGGCGTACGCAACACCTTCTCGGATGGGGTGCCGCACGGCCTTTGGTGGCATGCTGGATACAGTGGACGGTGAAGGCTTCTCGGAAGCGTCCACCAGATTTGCCCTGACGGCAGCCGATCGCAGTTGGTGTTGGAAACGGTGAGGGTCATTACGTCTATTGTGCTTGCCGCGGTACGGCGAGATTCGACGACATACTACTTCAAACTGCCATGATGACACTCGTTTTCTTATGTCCGGGTGGATAAGGACTCCCAGTTTGTAGATCCTGAATGTTTTTAATGGCAAGTACGCGTCTCTTCAGGCGACCATGCGCACTACGGATCACAAGAAATCCTCGGTCACTACCGCAAAACCTTAACGATTAGTTTGCCCGGCTTAGGTCGTCGTTAACAATCTAGTATCCACAGAGATCACCCTACAAATAATAACTTGGTGCCGACACGAGATGAACGCTTAAGATATCCAAGCAGCGGTGGGAAGTTAGTGTGGACGTGCATACGGTTTATTACTTTGCTGACCAGGCTCCACTTGATGGGGGAATGGAAGCCGAATAAAAACACTACAGCGTTGGGGAAATACTAGTCTAGCAAGCCCCTTGTGTCGTCGCTAAGCGCTATCATTGGTACGCACTTTGTGTTGACGTGCAGGCGGTAGACGGACTTGCTGACGACGCTCCACTTGACGAGGTAGTCGAAGCCGAAGGAGCACACACTAAAGTTGAGGACACCTTGAACAAACGCCACGCCAGCAAGCATGGCCTGAAGGAGAACAATGAGCATAAAACGTCCATGTCAACGCCGAACCAACGATTTTAAATCCTCTAACCCTTGATGATCGGTGAGATCTGTGCCGCCGTCTTCTAACCTGGATATATGTGCCAGTGGTGCTCGCCGACGTTGTTGTCTATTTTGAAAACACACAGGTCGTTCAATAGTAATTGTGCGCCGTTTACCAACCAGCTTACATATCATGGTTTGTTTCGCCTTCGACAAGAGGCCACTACGCGTGGGACAGACGATAAACGACACCTGGTATATGCTATTGAAGCCGTCGGCACGAAATCGGTTGTTCTGAAGCAAACAGCATACCGTTGTCATAGCCACTGCCTTTTCACGAAGAAGCGCAGACGACTTACCAGCACGACGCGGGCAACCATGGACTGATTCAGGACGAGGCACGTCCAGCCGGCAGCAGCAAAAAGCATGCCGCAAATGTGGGACAGTTGTTGAGGCGCTCCCGCCCTAACAATTTCACATCCGCGAATAGCATAGAGGAGATGGGCGAGACGAACAAAGTGTTAGACTAGGGGAGATTAAACCAGCTCGAACAAAGTGTTAGACTAGGGGAGACTGAACCAGCTCTGGTCGTCAGGAGGCATCTCCACATGTCTATATGTTCACATGTGCTATAGCGTACTGAACAAGGATGTTATGAGCACTTATATTTTCCTTTGGTCTATATCGCGTGTTTAAAAGCTATTATCGCCGGAATGTCGACGAACAAATCTGCTACACGTTAGACACGAGTTAGAAATGGGGTTAGGGACAGTATTACGGTTGTAAAGTGGAGGGTTATGTGTGCGTAAATACGTCCGTTTAAAATCTCCTCGAATCACAAGCCGATCACACCACACCCCCATAAATCAACCGTAAACCCTTGTGCGTTAGGTAGTTTTTCAGACGTTAAGACCCCCTATGTCGGGGGAACATCAACGTCCTGCACGTCTCATTCGTTGTGGGCTCAGGGTAGATGGTAGTCGTGGGTGGTAGGCTGTTGAAACTCGCATAACTCAGTGCAAGTCATCAAGCAAGGCCCCAATCGCTATGCTCTTTTCGCGAAAGGGACATCCGTCAGTGAGGATGTAGCCCAATTATTTGATCTCCTAACATGAAAGCTCAACACGTCACCCGAAGCATGGCTTCGGAGACATTGGTTCGCGCAACCAGCCAGACGTTTGTAAGCGCTAGGCACACTCGTACAATTATCATACCAAACGGTAGTTCGTCACTCGAGGGACGACATTCGGTCACACACGTTCTACCCAAACAGTGGCCCTACTGGTGTTGACTCGGATGTTTGTACCCTTGCAAGAGTTGGCATACAAGCACATGCCACAAATTAATGGTGCAACTATTACCGCAACCCTATAGTCCACCGGGCTTACGATAAATTTGGCTTCGTGCCGGCGAAGGGGAGCGCGGCTATGAGACCAACAGGGCTCGGGAATCCGGTGAAGCTCAGGACGAACTCCATCAACAGGCCAAACACCTGGGGTCCGCATTCCACGAACAAGGAAGGGCAGGGAGGCGTATTAATGTCATGCAATACCGTAGCCCTTTAGACCGAAACCGCTTGCGTCTCTACAATCCCGGGACCAATATCGTTGTGGTTTTGCCGACAAGCCGGACGTTGCCGACACTATACGGGAGTTGTCATTAGATGTTCGGCGAGTTCATCCGCGTGCAGGTCCCGAGGGGGGAAAAGGGTGTGTCACTTCAAGCAAGGCCCACCGGTCTCCCAGTACGGTGACTTCATCGTGCGCTGTGGTGCCCGATGAAATCATCCGTAGGAAACAACAAGGTTTTGCCAGGGGTGGGCACAGCTCGGTTGACATCTTAACTGGGCAACATTGGTACTGTAGAGTAATGATATGGAAGTACTTACGAGTATTACTTTATCACGACAAACCAGCGTATAGGAAAACGGACATCGCGTTCGATGAGCGGTGCATGCTATCTGCTCAGAAACAAGTACGAATAACACGCCTCTCTCGCGGACGAAGAGTGAGGACAAGCCTATGCCACAGCGCTCCGTGTGCCGAATAAAACACGTTGTGTTCCCAGACGCCTGCCCCCCTGAACGAAGAAACAAAACCAGCCCGACTGTCAGTCGTGATCGTTCACCATGGGTAACATTAAAGATATGAAAATACATTCATCATTATGCCTACCCCTTTCACTTGGTCTCGAAAGGAATGCATGTGAATGGCAACAAGTCCAAAGCGGGCATCAACCGAGTATCCGCCCCACCCCATATATCCTGCCTCTGCCCTACTGCAGAATGCATCTAAACTGCTCGCCCGTAGGGACAACGTTTAACTAAGTTTATCTCACCACCCATTCCGTGGTGTCACGACGGGCGAACAGCGCCGTGAAGAACGCGATGCAGAAAGTGATGACACTGTACAATCGCACCACCCGGTGGTCAACAGTAGCTGGGAAGTGGAATGGCGCATGAAACGCCGACGTCGGCCCGGGGTAGATCGCCACGGCTGAATCCACGGACAACCCTGCGGGCTGCTCGTTGACACGCACGGTTGAGGCACAAACACGAAGAATCAACGGCACACCGACACAAAACATATTCAGCTATCAACAAAGGAATTGCCCGTTGTTTGCAAACGGGCAATTCAAACGTTAGTGGGATGTCGGTGCCTGGTCAAGTGGAACTTCCTGTATGAACATCGGTTTCTTGCAACGCGACGGTCGTCAGGCGACACACAACCCGGAACGACGTTGAGACCAGCGCAAAAGGTAGGAAAGGAATACGGCGGTCGGGTATTTGATGACTGCCGTATATGTGTCCGGTTTGACCATAGCCGCTGCTGCATGCGATCTTGGGCACGTAAGTTCCCGCAATTGGTATTCGGTAGTGTAGCTGGAACTTCGCTTATGTTACCTAGGTTAGCAGGTGGTGATAAAACCTCGTACCACGGCAGCAATGGAAGACTCCGACCGAAACCGACAACTACTCACAACGAACGCGGTACGCCAAAATTAAAAAGGGTCAGTCGTTTGGCGTCGTCCTGAATTATTGCACAAGGTTGTCGTTCTGGGTCTTCGCTGTAGTTTTTGATCAAATATACTCAGCGGCTACCAGCTAGATATACGATCCTTGTTCACCATAGGTTGTCTAGGCAGTGCTCATGGTGCACTAGCTACCATCCCAAAGGCCAGTTCTACTGTGAATCAAAATCTAAAATAATTTCCAATACCAAAGTTCACCTTCTTCACAACCGGCGGGCCTGCCTCCGCATCTTCAACTGTTATTTGCCGAGGAATGCCGCTGAGCTGCAGCTCGAGGTCGCCTTTCACGTCCAAGGTCTGCAGTAAAACAAAGGCACACGTAAACGCCCATCAGGTAGAGGATGTCAACACGTTCCAGACAGCGTAAAGAAGGCGACATTTGCAGCATCTAGTCCAAACAGCTGTCAACACTGTACCCATAACCTTCAGCGAGTATCGTTTGAGTCGCTTGTGTCACCACCCGAGATTCGGACATGGGCACCGGTTGTCATGAGACGCCCAGAGAGCGAAATTCACCCCACCCGGAAACAAATATTTCCTGTCAGTGCTGTGTATGTTCAGGCTTATTGATTGCTGAAATACACACCAACTAGTTGTTGTGCGACCTTTGGATGGGCGGGGCCGCTGTCATGATCAACACCGTGGGGGTTCTGGTCGTCGTCTCTATACCCTCGGTCGCCCAAAATATGGTTGTGATTAGTCGCTTCAAAGCCAGCTCTTGTCCATTGCGATGCCATATTATCGTATATGTATTACCGGCAGCCTGCGGGGTTGCCTGATGTCTGCTGGGAACGTCTACCGGCGCTGAACGATATATCTCGAGCATAATATGACTGTCCTATGCGGCATTTTGATATTGTCTACCTTGCCACGAACATGCGCGTGGCGAGTTGTGGTGGCGGGCGGACACCAGACCAACCGGCGGTTTGCCACATCAGCCTAAGTTATGACCTACAACTTGTCAGCTCTAGAGCTGCTGCACCGCAATGAATTTATCTTAGATACGTAGTTATCCCGCGTTAGGGGTTGCACGTTTTTGGACAAACGTTTCTGGCTTGTGGAGCTCCTCAAGTGAGGAACTAGCAGGCGGCATGATAACTTTACGAGGAGGTTCGCATTTGGACTAGCTCATGTAAATGTTGGTCGGGTTCCGCGAACAATTGTGTTCGGAGTCATGTCTCGAGTGAGATATTGAGCTCCTCATGATATTAATAGTAGCTCCAAAGCTTCTGCTGCACCCCTACCATGGGACGACTCTACTACTGATATTAAATCAACCTATCGTCTGCTTGTACTACCACCAACAACCACTCACGGTGTGTACCTTATATTTTATTGAACCTGCTTTCAGTGTTGTCAAGTCTCCGTGCAAAATACAACGGCAGCAGATACACCGGTGGGCATTTTTCCGAGGTCAGTTATCGTAACTGACAATTTTCTCGTCAGCCACAACGATTCAAGTAAAAATAAAACCTTTGCCATTCAGTAAGTCTTCAGCGACAGGAATGGAACACAGGGATTTCGCTGGATATACGAGAAGCCATTGAACGCGGCAACCCTCGTTCTCCGATAAGAACCCCTTGTCAATCGCGTGTGCGACCGGGCAGGATGTGCATAGTACCTTGAGGTCGTCGCAGCCACCAACATGCTTCTTGTTGATCCAGATTTGCGGCACAGAGGTGTTGTTGCCGGCGTAGCTCGTCATCTCCTTCCACATATTCGCCAAGCCGGCCTCCTGACCACCAATGAAGCACGCCAAATCGAAATCCAAACAAACATACGGCAGGACACATTCACAATCTATAGTACTCCACAAGGAGAAAAGCACAAACAACGAGTCAGCTCATAGCGATACGGGTAATGCTAAAGTTGTTCACCAACTCAGAACATAACTGAGGCGAGAAAAGACCGCATTCTAGGCGGCCATCGAACCGTGGAGTCTACGTTCGAGTTATGATATAGCGTTCTGAGGAGTTCGAGCTTTGTCCTTCGCGCTAAAATGTCGGGAGATACAG
The DNA here is from genome assembly GCA_037833945.1 of Alaria marginata. NCBI lineage: Eukaryota > Phaeophyceae > Laminariales > Alariaceae > Alaria > Alaria marginata. Next base: position 7,546 of record JBBMKB010038228.1, on the reverse strand, counting down.
GTTGTCCCGAAACGAGGGGCGTACATGTAAAGTTGCAAGTGGTGCACCTGTCTCGCTCTTTCCGTGCACTGCCATTTGCAGAACACGTTAAATTAAACACCGTCAACAGCAGACTTGAATTCTAGCCGGTTCGAAGTGTTTAGCTGGCTGGTCCTACTCGCTGTCACCGCAACAACCGGTGTTCCAGGCATACAAAGCACTTTGTTTGATAAACCTAGCGAATATATCACACCTTGTCCATGTCGACAAATGTTCCCCTGATATTATAGCTTGCCAGGATCCTTTTTGCCTGAAAATACACACCATGGCGGGACAGCAAGCAGCGGGCATCATATAATCCTTGGAAATATGTAGAAGGACGCAACTCAATCAACTCCATGATATGGATGTCACTTCGTCGGGCCCTATTTGAGTGATTAAGAACCATTTTCACCGTATCTATGGGCGTTTCGAGTTCGCGGTGTTGACCGCCACTGAATTTCTCGCCACGACGAGACTACAAAACATGTTTGTGTCCGTTTGTAAGTGTGGGTCTGAGACACAGAAATGAGTGATCCAACCTCGACAGAGGAAACCGGTCTAGCCCTCCCTGCTGTAGCATTAGTCCCTGTATATGTAGTATATGTAGCCAGAATGATATGCGTTAACCACCTGCTTTCTAGTCCACCAGACGTCTGCGAACCGGCACTCTCCGGCGGGCAGCACAAACACCGAGTGATATTGGGTACAATAAATCACAGTGCTAACCCAAACCCTAAGGTTTACCCTACATGTTGATCTTGTTCGCATTAGCGTTGTAACCAGCAAGGAGTGTGGGGTGCCCGTTTGATGGTAGAGTCAAGGGGATTTCCACCGTGAAGCGGACCCCGAGCACTACATCCGTTGACGAACAGCGACAACTCATCGATGGATACCACCGACGACAGTATATCGTAACAATTGAGAATCGATATCCTTACCAGACCACCATAGACCCGTTCATTGCACCAAATATCACTGCTTTTGCAATGGCCATTATATACTGCCCAAGGTGTAAATGGACTATCGTGCATAAGATAAGTTGTTGTGTCGCTTTATATGGCGATGTTTGAACTGGAGCTTGTTTTTTCAATTTTCCAATTTACCCTGACGTTTCTCAATCCCAGTCCCGCCGTTAAAGATAATTTGAAACTACTGTAGCATAGGATGACGTATGTGTGTTACAAGAGGTAATAAGAGGACGTGGGTTCGCCACCAGCTCCGGAAACCAGAAGAGCTGTAAAATATCAAGAGTCGTAATTAAATCAAAGTAACAGGCTTTAGCCCCGAGATACAAAAGTGTGAAATCACTCCGAAACGCGACTTCACAGTTTCACGCGATAATATGCAGCAGAACACCCTCCCTTCAAAAAGTACAACAGCGTGCTGGACTTTATGGGCACCCTGGTAAAACAAATACACCACCGTGGATCAAATAACCAAACGTATTAGGGGAGGCTCCAAATAGCAAACGCAGTAACAGAACACAGAAAAACGAAAACATTGGGAGCCGCCACAGCCTCTACACCATCTCAATTCAGCAGCAGCGGGATTCATCTCCGCCGAGGGCTCGGATCCAGAAGCGACGCCGCCTGGATCTGCAGAGCCTATGCTGTTAGAGGCTAACTTGTCGTCCTCTATCGTGCTTACAGTCGTATTTCCTCCCCGTCGTTCTCTCCGCTGTTCTTGCTTTTCTTGTGCGCGCGTTCAGACGGGTTTCCGTTGTACTATGAGGCGTCTAAGAGAGGCATAGGTACACGGCCAATACCCCGGAATCTTGGCACCTTTCTAGCCAGGAGAGATGTACTTCCAGGACCAGTTGAAACGGGCCCAGTACCGAGCTCTAAACATTTGGTAATAATTAGGCTGTATGAACGTTAACACCACTTTTATCCCGCCTATTGTATCCGTATGTTAACAAATGACCCACGACAAAACTGCTACTAAACAATACCCTCCCGCTTGGAATTGTGATGCCATGCCGACATGATCCTGGACCCGGGCCTTCTAACCTGGTCTTTCATAATGTCGTGACGTATACGTAGGACGCTTGTGAGTCTGCTGTATTTCAGAAAATATAGCTGGTAGGGAGGGTGTTAGCGAAGCATCTTACCTGGGTCGGCAAGTCGGCAATCTAGTCAGGCTGGTGGCTGGTCAACTTGCCGACAAACAAAATCAGGTGCGTGAAGAGAGCCAAGCTACACCGCCCTGGCAACGGTGGGCCCGCCTGAACGCGCAATAATGCAACTACCGTTAAATAACCCCTTCTTGGCACTACTGTAGTACGGAAGCTACAAAGTCGGGTTATCGGCACTTCCACTATCAATAGCTACTAACAGTTATTAATAACTAGTTGATCGATTCACGACGCAGTTGTTGACTGAGATCGTGCCGACTCACAGCTGAACGAATATTAAGAAAAATATAAAATACACCTCAGCTGTGAGATCAGCTGAACGAATATATATATGTTACCAGGTACCTGGCAGGCATTTACCCGTCGGTAGTGCCGAGTGCCGATGTGCCGATGTGTGGGACATTTAAATGTCCGCTGCAAACTCATTTTTATTTTTTGCTTTGTTGTTCGTCTTTATCCTGGATATGGTTCAGTCAACTGTGTCTGTTCTGGTGACATCTTTCCTCCTCCTTATCATCCCTAAGAATGTTATTGGTTGATTTGAATTTTCTCTCTAGCTTCCTTTGCAGAGCTTGATTCTTCAAAATATGCGTCTTTCTCCGCCGCACGTTGTCCGATCAAAGCATGCTGCCTTGTGCATGCTCCACTTCTGGTATTCAGTACGTTCCGCATTGTTTGGCTAAGTATCATTGCTTTGATTGTAATTGCGATGTACATCATCTTTGCTTAGTTGCTTGTGACCAGAGAGCTTGAATTTTTATATTATTACGGGGGAACGTAGTTAATAAGACCAAAAATTGGTCGTAAAAATAGAGAAATATAAAGGTTTTTCTGTCTATCGTAGGTCCTATTAACTACGTTCCCTCGTAATAATATGATATATAATAGGAACGATCATCTGGTGTGCTATTTTAGATGTCGAAGGGTGAATGCATCCGTGAAATGATAAGAACACGCGCGAGCGCACACCTACAGAGTAGGAATAAATGGTATTTACTGTAGCAGTCAGTGTGCTGGTATGCTGGTAACACAAGATAGTTGGTAAATCTCTTGTGGCATAAGTGTCCCTATTAATAGTATGCAATTGTATATGTTACGAACACTGGAGATATTTCTTAGAATGATCTCATGGCATCTTGGGTGCTGTGATGTATGGTTTGATGAGGAGGTTACTGATGAAAGAGGCAACCATAAACGCACTCCCTTTTGGCGCCCGTTTGGTAATATTCGGACACTACATTTAAATACGAAGTGTATTGTCAACCTTTGTAATATACACTTGGTCTACGTCCCCTTAATCCCTGGACGGCGCCCCAGCACGCCACCGGCTGACAGCCATTAATCCACCACAACCCGACGAACAGGGCATTCCTTCAAAACCTACATACCAGGGTATACTACGGCCACTACTGCTCCTATGTGGCCTGTGTCGTGTGGAAATAACTCTGCTGTATATCAATGGTACTGCTGTTGTTGTGGTATATGATACAATACGAGTATACCCAGAACCTCTTACACTTGGTGGGGGATTATATGTCACAGATAAACAAGTATCATACCTGCTACCCTGTTATATAGTATATAACTTAGACGGTCAGAGTGGACAGCGCAAGGAACGCATTGCTGGTGGCTTCCTGGTGATCTAAGGGTACCTTACCATTCCAGAAAATTATTGACATACTCTTTGCTTTGAGCATACCCAACCCCTTACCCTAACCCCAACCCAATCAAACGCAATGAACCAATGTAGGTGTAACCCCCCTCTTCTGGTGCAAAGTGTACCTCAACAATTTTCTCGAATACCTGGTAACCTGTACTGGGTGTTTTTATATCCTCCGCCGCTGGACATTATTTGCCGATGCGGGGTACGGTACACACAGAACTGAGCACTACTGTAGTCAAATATCTCCTCTTCCATCTATGATGCTATGTACGAGGTCCGTGGCATGCATGTCAAGCGGTATGGTGGTAGTGAAGTTTGACCGATGAATATTCCTCCTTACACCTCTTTTCCATAGCTTAAATCAGGCGTCACAAAAGCGGGGCGTTCTTCCCCCTTTCCACTCCGACGGTGCAAGCTGGCATTTGCTACGCTAGAAGATTTGAGGCCAATCTTTCCTCGTCGCCTTGCGTATAATCAACCGTAAAACACACGCGATATTATTGTTTCCTGCATTCATTTTTTGCGCAAGAACATGAGTCTCGCCGTAATACCCGACCCTACGAAATCGACTTTACTTCCTAGCAACGAGGTTTACAGTTGATGGCCCCTTTAAAGGGGCCCCGCGATGTGGAAACACATACATAAGGGACGTAAACGTTATCCGCACCATAGGTTTGGGCATGTTGCAATATTTTCAAAACTCTGCCTAGTAAACCCTTCACCCAAACAATGGCCACCACACTTTCTCCAGCGTGATAGCCCCCACAAAAAGTTCAAGAAGAACATGGTACGTACTCACCAAGAGTCAGTTTGGCAGTCGGGAACGGCCGGGTACACTTTGAGGAAGCTACACTCTTTAGAAGGGGTCGAATGTGCCTAGGGGAGTCGGCATACCTGGGAACTTGCTGGACCGACACACTAAGGTCCCTTGCACGGGACAACCGACGGAATGGGTGCGATGATATATTTAGACGCATTTCAGATTAAAAGCTGTTTTGCCGTCGTATTTGTAAGACGACGTATTACATACAGTATGTATAATATACTAGAACACACTTTCATTATGCCTACTATTGTTTCTCGAAGCCTTGATATATTCGTCAACCAGTAAAAATCACGTCCGGCATTCGTTGTCGTTACCTCGATGCAGAAGGGACAGGTGCTCGTGCCTATCACCAGCACCGGGCTGGAGTCAATAAGCTTTTGGACCTTTTCGTGCATTCTGCCTGTATTTAGTCCCTACATATAAGAGCAGCCAAGCGCGGACAACCGATGTAAAGGGACACGGAGAGCAACGAGGCCAAAAGGGGGATGAGGTCGAGCAAGGGGAGTTATAAAATGTGTTACAGCCAAACGCGAGACCCATGGTGTATTACTGTACTGCACCAGCAACAGAAGCAGCAGCAGCAGCAGCAGCAGCAGCAGCAAACGCAGCAGCAAAATACAGGTTTCAATTATAACCTGATGTATGTAGTGGTATGTACAGGTTCCGACGCGAGGTAGGCAAATACGCACGCCTTAAACTCCGCAGTGTTCTTCCTGAGGCTCCCAGGTAATCTACCTGCCGGCAAAACGCGCTAACGAGTGCCTGGTATATGTTACAATCATACCCGCCCCAAATAATCTTTCAGGGTACACCCTTACGACTCTTATGAAGCAGGTCGTAACATTGTAGTACTGAGTGTACTGCGAGTATACTGCGGCAGTACCAGTCTACTCTTACGTTTCGCAATACTCACAGTATCAAACCTGCAAAACACTAATGCAAGTATAGCCCCGTACTTACAGTATCGAACCTCGAAAACACGAAAATACCGAGTACATATTCACCAGTACTCAGACAATTGACCTCACGCAGCATTCACTGTAACCCAGAGAACCAAACCCTTCAAAATATCGAGTACGAGCACAGTTCTTGCAGTGTCGAACCTCGAAAATAATCCGCCCCTCATGGTGTCTTTTGTTCGTCCGCACAAGGGCAACAAGGACCATACTTGGTATCATAGCAGGTGGCGACGACGATTCAAAGCGTATGCCGGGGCCTCCGGTTCTCGCGATCCGCTGGCTCGTCTTCCAACCAGTAAGTGAAAACACACTAAATCTGAGGCAAAGCCACCCAAAATAAAGGACAGCAGTGTTGTTTGGTTCCAGCTCTTCGGGTACTAATACATTTTCAGCATTCGACCCTTAATTAAACTTAGCCAAGAACAGTACCTCCATTATTGACCTCCGAGTAGACAGTACTAGTGCAGGCGAGCACTGTTAGGAGCTGCGGGGTATGGCATACAGTGAGGGCCCGATGTTAAGAAACGTCAGTTTGGCGTCCAGGCTGAAAAGTATTATTTAGCGTGCCAGCACCATCTAATTTCTTATATTGCGGCTTCTTATTTATCTCACCATAAATTCATACATTTCCAGTGTTTCTTGATTCTTATTTTTCTTACAAACGTATTCAGCGTTTTTTTTTTTTGGGTGTGTAACGCAAGACCCCACCTCACGTTTGATGTTGTACAGATTGGCCGCAACCGGCTGTTAGTAGTACCTTGGCATTACACTACTTTCTATGCGTTTCGGGTCCTCGCTTAAACTCCCCAATCTACAAGATCGTGCATAATGTTGCAGGCCGCTGAAGCCACTGCTGCAGCCGTAACGTAACATACGCACCACGGGCTACGGCGGAAATTACCCCAACACGGTGTCAACTCAAAGTTACCTCATGCACAAATGTGTGTATATAGCGCATAACAGCATAGCACATCACAAATGAACGTGGACCATTCGGAGCTGGGAGGGCTTTCACCGGTGTGAAACCGTCAACATTATTTGGAATATCTGTCAAAATGATTGGGATTGTCGTGTCGTATAATGTTTGTACAAATATCACAGCCTTTCTGAACGGTGACGCGTTCCTTTTTATTCTTATTATGATGCTTGCCCTCCGACGTATTATCATTATGTGCCACCGTCCGGAACGGCTTCCTTTCTTATATTGGGTCAGCGTCAAACGTACCGGTAGTTGTTTCTTATATTAATGTTTCGTAGCCTGTTGTCTAACTTCAGCTGCCTTACGTTCACCCAATTCCTGATTTTTCGGAACGTTTGAGCCTGACTTTCGTAAAAAACAAATTCTTAAAAACCGGGCCTTCGACTGTAGAGTACAAGAGGTGAACGCTTGCCCTACAAAATGAAACTACGAGCTCGCGTATTATAGGTACGGGTCCTGGTACTCATCGGCAACACTAGATATAAGCCAGCAGTGTCTATGGGTGCTACGTATCTGGTAGGTATTAGCGGTAGGTATACATCTGGGGTACCAGGTTCCTTAGCCGAGCGTCAACGTAAATCCTCACCTACGTTGTTTGGATGCCCAGGTGCGGGTGGGTATTTACCATGTTGTGAGTATTACGTAAACTGGGGTTTATATACCATACAGTACCGGACACCTAATAAGAAACAGAGATATTGACCCAGGCTGAGTATATTATTCAGGATGGGGGGTGTTGTACACTAACTTCAGCAGACGGACTCCCGAATTTGTTATTTTCTTGTAAATCTCAGCCTGCGTTTTTTTTTGGCCTGTTTCTTATTTGGTGTCCTGTACTGTATGTACCCGGGTACTCGGTCAGTTTCGTCTGTGACAGCTCTACACTATGAGTATTAAACCTCGTCATACCTGTACAAATTTTAAATACTTACCTACAATAGCTGTGCAAATCCGGGTTTCCACC
>JBBMKB010038118.1:0-16348 GCA_037833945.1 Alaria marginata | reverse complement strand
TATGTATGTATGTATGTATGTATGTATGTATGTATGTATGTATGTATGTATGTATGTATGTATGTATGTATGTGTATGTATGTATGTATGTATGTATGTATATATGTATGTATGTGACGCATGCTATTGATACGATAGAAGTACAGTACCAGGTACCTCCTTTTGGCCAAACCGTTTTTGACTGACGGGGCTCTTCAACCCAATATCGTTGAAACACTACGTTATGTATCCTTTACAATACTGTTTATTGTATGCCTAGGCCATGATGGGGTTGTTCATCTGGCGTTTTCAGAATGTCTCAAAGTGAGGTTTTGGGGGAGATTTCGAGCCCCTCAAGCGAGGAGTCCCAGAACCAATGGGTGCACCCTTACCGCAGCACCCGTCATGTATGCTCGCCCATCTGCAGCACCACAAATAAATGTGGCTAGGTGTACGGTACAGTAGCGCGTTACATGATATGCCGGATGTGAGCTTCTTACGGGTTTGTCGGCGTCAAACCGTTACAGCAGGGAGGTTTGACACGCATGTTCTCTCCGTGGTCTCCTGGTGTCGCAAAGGGAATTGCCGCGGACGTGTGACGCAGCTCGCAAATCTGGATATCGTGCCATCAATAATTCGAACCCACCGCTGGTACAACTTTATCACCATCTGTATATATATAAGACGGAATGACGACGTTGGTGTCGTCTGTTGTCGTTGTTGTTGATGGGAGGATGATGCAGGCAGTCTTGTATATTTTGATTGTTCGGTTTATTTTCGGATTCGTTCGGTCGCTCGCTCGGTCGCTCGCTCGGTCGGACAATCGACCTGGTCGCTCGGATGATAGCATCTGGCGGCTCTGGGCCTCCGTAGTCGCTTGAGCGTCGGTCGGTCGTGCCGTCATCCTGATATACATATATATATATATAAATGAATTACGATCAACATGTTCGCCTGGCTCCGATGCTTTCTGTACCTCCAGTACCTGGCTATTTCCAGGTACAGCAGTGGTCCCTCTAAAGCGCCGGTATGCGCTCGCCGGAAACACCGACACATTAGTTGCAACCGACACAACTGCGTATACTGCCAGTACTGCAATACTGGTTATTCCCATCTGTGCCGAGCAAATTTCGTTGGCGCAATAGCTTGCAAGCGGCACTGCTCAACCGGCACTATACATGGACGACAGCCGTACGTATTCGTTAAAAAGAACCGCACGCAGTTGGTTGGTTAAGAAGGACCCACCTTCATAACATGAAGGTCGTATATAGAGGGGGGGTGGTGACATTCAGTAAATTCACACTATGACTATTTATAATAATGAAAGACATCAAATATTTTCCATGCTCGAGGGGGACGGGATGTATAGGAGGGGTGGTGAAATGTAAATAACTTATACTGTTTCAAGACAATAATTATTATGATGTCAGAGAAAGACGATACAACCAAAACGTGCCATTAACACGCCCTACCCGGCTTTCCTTCTGTGTTGCTTGTCTAGCTCTACATCAGCGGGAATGGGGTGGCGACTGTTTCCATCGAGGGAGGGACGTTCAGGAACAACACCGCGCTGGAAATGGGGGGTGCGATCTTAGCCTGGGGAGCGGATGTGCTGCTAACGATCACTGGGGGCACATTTGAAAACAACACCGCATCGTAAGCCTGCCTGCCTGCCTGCCGACGCGTGCTACGCGATGTAGCAGATTTTCCCGAGCATATTGTACAATACTTGGCTTCATGCTGCGTTCGGCTGCCGCCGCAGCTTGTTCCGTCGGGCGTGTTTGTCTTTGGGTTGCTATTTCTATTGCTACTGCTATTGCCATCGCTATTGCTATTGCTATTGCTATTGCTATTGCTATTGCTATTGCTATTGCTATTGCTATTGCTATTGCTATTGCAATATCCATCGCTATTGCTATTGCTATTGCTATAGCTATTGCTATTGCTATTGCTATTGCTATTGCTATTGCTATTGCTATTGCCATTGCTATCAGTAGACGCGCGCAAGGATAGAGGTAAATTGTACTATTCGACTAAACTGTTCTCTGAATGACGGGGCTCCCTAACCTGGTATCGTCAGAATGTCATTCTTGCTTTGCACTATCGTTCGTTGCATTCCCCTAGGCCATGATATTTTTCATCGGGTTGCAATTTTGTTTTTTTTTCTCTCCACTTTTGTGTTTGGGTCGTGACATACAGAGCTTCTCCAGTGAGGAGCGTCGAAAACACGAGGCGCACCTCTACTTCTGTTACATGCGTCCTCCTCGGGTACGAGCCGGTCGTACTGACAGTTGCCTATACACACTGCTTCGCAACGCCCACCATCATGCCCTCTTCTTGCAGATTTTTCGGTGGTTTTGTGTTTCTAGAGATTTCGGCCAGCATCCACTGCTCGGGAGCCACCATCAGAGGAAACTTCGCTGGCGAACAGGGCGGTGGCATTTACGCCCGAGAAGCCACCGTGGTGAACTCCAGCTGCAGCTTGATCGCCAACGAGTCACCCCAAGGGGCAGCGATCTACCTCATAAACGTCCCGAGTGCTACGTTCGAAAACCACGATGTCACCGACAACCTGGCCTCGAGTGGTAGTCCGGTCCACTTGGCGTCAAGCTCGGTCGTTGCCAAAGGGGTGACCTTCAAGTCAGATCTCGGCTTCCTGCCTTATTCCTCCAACCGCGCGATCCAGCTGGACGAGCGCGCTACGCTCGATGCGGATGAGTGCGTGTTTGATGGTTGGCTGGGCGACACTGTCGTCTACAACCTAAACCCAGAGAATGGCTCGCTTGTCCTTGACACCTGCGACTTTAGGCGAAGCTCCGCAAACATGGCGGTTGTCTCGCCGAACTCAGATGCCGAGATCCGCAACGCCGCCGTCAGCAGCCTCACGTTTAAAAACGTTGTGGACAGCACGCTAAATAGCTCGGTCACGCTCGTCGACCGGGCGTTGGACTGTAGCGACCCCAACGCGTGCGGGGTTGGGGAATGTGTGGACAGCGCGCTCGGAGTGCTTTGCGAGTGCCTCGAACGCGGTGAATGTCTAAGTGATGGCGGTGACCTATCCCTCAGCCTCAAAAATCGTGCAGAAAATGCGACATTCAGTCCGGATCTGGTGTCGTACGAACTCTTGGTTTCGTCAACGGCGAATGGAACGACGTCTGCCATCTGGTACCTTCTGTTCGAGGGGGGGGGTCTGGATTTAGACGTGGTTCCCTTCAGTGGCGTTTTGTCCCCCGGGGGCAGCGCGACGGTCCAGGTTACGGGTACCTCTTCGAAGCAAAATATGGGAGGGGACTTGACCAGTAGCTTCACCTTGATGTCGGTAGGTGGCGACAGCTCGGAATCCTCTGCCGGCAGCCGCGGCGTCGAACTAGAGGTAGTCTCGACGTTTTACCTTTGCCAAGCTTACGAATACGCCATGCCGATTGATGGTCACGGAAACAACGACGACGCTGGTGGCATCTCGTGCGAGCAGTGTGCGGCCATCAAAGGGCGGGACGGTGTGGATTGCACCAGCCCGGGGGCATCCCTGGCCTCGCTGCCGATCCGGGAGGGCTACTGGCGATCGAGCAGTGAATCCCTGATAGTCCAAGAGTGCTTGCACCATGGCGCCTGCAAGGGTGCGACGGAGATAACAAGTTCGGGCGATTACTGCGCGGATGGCTACACAGGTCCATGTGAGTCCACGACGCATGCTAGCATATATAAAGGCACCAAGGCTATGGTAGATGGGGGTTTCTCGTTTATTGACGCGTTTTTGAGCGTCTCAGAGCCCCTTTCGCAAGTGACTACCTGCTACTTGATCCTCGAAGCATGACGGACTTACCCGTCATGTGGACGGTGCTGGGGTGACGGGGCTACCGGCCGATAGTCAATGTATGTTAAGGACTACTCTCGAGCATCGATGTGGCCATCATACAAACAGAGTCTACATAGAGTATCAAGATAGTAGAGAACGGGCTGAAGGCATCCCATCTCTATGGAAAATGCCGCCAAACCGGGGATATTCTGCTATGAGGTTTCCACTCCTATGAGGCCAATACCTGGTGAACGATTGGAACTCCCAATCAACCGTCTGTATTGGAACTCCCTACGAGTAATATAATCAAACCGTTGTCATGGCAGTACCATATCCAAGCGCAACGAACACTGCCTTTGTGTTTTTTGGTTTCGCGATATATAGCTCCGCCATGGGGCAGTATTGTTTCTTACGCTGCGCCAACAAGGCATTATTCGCAAGCCCCTGTCTGTGTGTGGTACTGACTCACGCGTGCGAACTGTATAAAACCGATAGAGAAGATGGGCTAACCCTACGTACCTCCCCTATCGTAGCCGTGGTCGATAGGTCGATAGGTCGATAGGGGTAGATCCTGCCTGGTGTCCCCCATGTGACCGACTCTCTCTTGAGACGCAATCTACGATAGAGATGCAACATGTTTTTTCTGAAGCTTATCGCTTGAGGAGCTCTATGCCTCACCGAAGAACTGATTTTGAGCAAACTGGAAGTGCAATCCGATGAATAAACCCGTGGCCCATCTATACAAACAAAACTGCAAAAAAAATATTGACATTCCGACGATTTTGGGTAAAGGAGCCCCGTCATCCAGAAAGTAAAAATGCCAAACAGTGCTACCTCTATCGTAGAGCGCGTCTTGATGCCACATGCTGATTCTAACATATTCGCTTGTCGTGAATGTGATCGCCTCTATTAAGTGTTGATGGTGCTGAAACTTTTCCCGTTTTTCGGCGTTTCCTTACTGTGTAGTGTAAGGATAAAACTGAAAAGCGGGAAAAGTTTTGACACCTTTAAAAAATTATATTTTCCACTCAAACAGGTTGTATGATGATTGTATAGCCTATCGCCACAATCACTCGCGTTTACATTTTGATTGTCGTGTTTTTAAAGAGGGTTTCAGGAAATCAGCAGAATAAATACACTGAGAATGGCTGTTTTCCATCCTTACCGAAATCTGCCTTCAAAGGGTATAACTAGAGCAAGATAGAGAGAAAACAAAAACGAATATAACCAATTGTTTCGTTTTTTCCCAAAGCACCAAAGCACCGTTTGGCTCAAGTAGCGTGCGGCCTGATACCTTGGTTCGTTCAGTGGTACAACCATCTACTGATCCGACAAATAAGGAGGCCCTTCTCAAATATGGACTACTCTAGATGCCACACATGCTGCTTCTAACATACCGCCTTCCACAACGCCACGATATCGCTCTCCTTCTACCAGATTGCGCCGTTTGTTCCGATGACTACGGTAGCGGGGTGGGTAACGACTGCCATCGCTGCGACGACACCAAGGCCCAATTGCTGATCGCGATTGGTGTGGTCTTTTCTCTGGTTCTGGTTCTGCTGCTGCTCCTTGCCGTGGTGTTCCTTATAGGAGGCCTTGACGCCATCGAAATAGTCCGGCAATCCGTTGGCCAAACATTCTCCGTAGGCAGCAAGGCATCCAGCACGGGACTATCTGCCACGGCCCGACCATCCGCTGGTAGGAAATTCTCAGCACCAGGCAAATCATCCAGCACTGGACCTTCTGACATAGTCCGACCATCCCTAGCTCGGAAATTCTCGGCAGGAAGCAAGGCATCCTGCACTGGGCCCTCTCTATTGCCTTCCAGATCGCAGAAGCAATATACGTCTTTTGAGGACGAGGTTGCCCCGTCGTATGCTTTCGCGACAGGAGATACTTGTGCGTATGGCGGCGGTGGTGACGGGGGTGGTGGCGGTTCCGTCGCCCCGTCGTATGCTTTCGCGTCAGCAGCTACTTGTTTGGATGACAGTGGCTATGATCATGGTGTTGGTGTTGGTGTTGGTGGTGGAGGTGGCGGTGATGGTGGCAGTGGCGGTGGTGCTGGTAGCAGTGGTGGTGGTAGGGGTGGTGGTTCCGTCGCCCCGTCGTATGCTGTCGCGTCAGGAGCTAGTTGTCAAAATGACGGTGGTGGTGATGGGCGTGGTGGTACTCCTGGTCGTAGCAGAGTGCTCCCATCGGCATATTCCGACTTGGATGCTACTGAATGGATGTTTACCCGGACGGCTGGCCTCGATTTGGGTGCCCGGACGGCTGGCCTCGATTTGGGTGTCGGCCCTGGCGGCGAGTTGTCCACCGAGACGGGTAGCCCGTCCAGGGACGCGGCGGGGGTGTCTTCCGGTCATGAAGCTCGGCCTGCAGTACCCTCTGGCGTGGGCGAGCCTAAAGAAAACACGAATGTGGAGGCAGATTCTGGTGATATGTCGAAGGGGTGTGGGCTTGGTGCAAAGGTTAAGCGCTGTGTGTCGAGGCTGCCGCTGGACAAGCTCAAGATACTCGTGGTAGTGTGGCAGATCCTGGCCGTGTTCTCGAGCATCACAGGGGTGGAGTTCCCTGCTTCCTACTCTGTGTTTTTGTCGTGGATCAGCGTCGTCAACCTGGACATAGGGAGCATCTTCTCGGCCTCGTGTGTCCTGCCGTCTGTCAACTTCTACACAAGACTGCTACTTATGACGTTGGCGCCTTTGGGTTTCGCGGCTGGGCTGGTGTTAACGTACAAAACGGCGAGGCGCAGGGCGGGTATTGGATCGGCCGGGGTGACCGCGAAGAGAGCGGCGTGGTCGAGGCACGTTGCGGCCGGGTTACTACTGACGTTTTTGGTGAGGTTTCATCGTCCATCTCCTACTACTGTAGCTTTTCAAGAAGGGCTAACTGGGGTATTGTTGTGGGGCGGGGACGCATGCATATTGGTTTTCTAGGATAGACGTGCAGCGGCAGGCTTGAGGGTATCGGGGCACGCGAGGAAAGTGTTCTGGGCGAGCTATGCCCAGCAGCTGGCGTTGATTTATACTACACTTCTACCTGATTTGTTTGCCGATCAATATTCTATAGACTTACCTTTATCAGTGAGACTATCATACATCCAGGATTTTTGACGGCAGCAGCTGCACCCTATACACGACTCCTAACATATGGCCATCGTTTCCGGGTACCTTAGAGTGTACCCCACTCTTCCACACTAAACACACCTTGGCAATCTTTGTATTGGATTAGTCTTGTGGAGACAGTCGCCGACTGTAGGGCAGTGGTAATGTACTAGCCGTGCAGGAAAACCGTTTGGCTACTCCTAAGATAGACTATGCGCGAAGTGATAGCGACTGCGCACTGTTTCCTAAGCGTCGTCTTTTTGTCGATAGGGTTAGCTCGCACCAACAGTCGAGCAGAGTAGCATAGGGGATACAATTAACTTTTCATCTTAACATTCACACACAGAGCATGGCGATGAGCTAATGTGCTTGGTGTGCAGAGAAGTCGTTTGGCTATGTTGATTGACGCTTGCAGCAAGAGAGGGAGGTATTATAGCTAGGTGAGTCCTATGGAAAGTCATATGTTTAGTTTGGTAGCGGGGCATTGGGATATCACATGATGCATGTTGTGTCCCGAGTTCCCACTATGAGTCTTTTCCTAGAATGACGACTCGTGTGCTGCTCGACCGAATGCAGGTGTTTACGTCGGCCTCTACTGTGGCGTTCAAAACCTTCGCTTGCGACGAGGACGTCGTGGAAGGGCAGAGCTACCTCAGGGCCGACTACAGCATATCGTGTTATACGACTTTGCACATGTACTTCCAGGTCTACGCGGGACTCATGATCCTGGTGAGTAGGCCGGGTATTTATGGCAGGGAGAGTTGCCGTGGGCATCTGGTCGTTTTGATGTTTTCCTCACAGTCTACATTTTGAGGACTGAGGGTACGAGCATTTTTTCGTGTTGTGGGCATGGTGACACGCATGATACGTTAGGGTTGCGCCTACTGTAGGTCTTCTGAGGGCCCCCACTGTGGGATTTCTACCTCACCCAGAAACCGTTTTAGAGAATTATTGAAAGACAAAAACCCAAAGAACGATCCCATGCTGTAAAACAAAACATGGTGTTCCAACAATATTGAGTACTGTACTGTAGACCGTACTTTATCGAGGAGCCCTGTCAGCCAGAAAGAGTTTGCGCAAAACGTGCTACTGTACCTATGTAATAGATGTAATATATGTAATACACATGAGGTCACGCTACGGTAGGGGTGCACCTGAACACTGCCTGCCGGAGCTCCTTACTTGAGGAGGTGAGGAGCCCTACAACTTCCCAAAACCCCGACCTTGAAAAACCGTGTCCTCTACACTGTTCGACACATTCCACGGTAAAGGTGCACCAACTCTTTTCTGGGGCTCCTGACATGAGGAGGTCTTGTCCCCACCCGAAAACCGATATCGAGAAAATTGAAAGTGCAACCCGATGGACTATCTCATGGCCTATAGGTATTCAAAACGTTCGTATTGCAAACAAAAAGTGTCATTCCGACGATTTTGTGTTAAGGAGCACCGTTTTTCAGAAACAAAATAGCCAAAACGTTCTACCTCTATCGCAGAATGCGTCCTTCGGCCCATAGTATGTGCATAGCGAATACCATTGAAACGCGCAACTTTTTTGCGAAACGATATCGGGTGGTTTGTTAGTCTAACTACTGTTCTACTGTAGTAATGAAGGAGACCCGTCACTCAGAAATGTTTTGGTCGACAGTTGACATGATATTGTGACGTTTTTTTTGCCGTCGATCCGATAATGAACCCTCAGTTAGTTGACTTTACGTCGATGGCTGATGTTATACCTATTTCTTAATGATATGATGTGACAAGATGTGATATGATACCCATATCGACGAGTGCTATATACGACACACTTTATAGTGTTAATAGCGCTGTTGCCTTTATTGTTTTCTGAATGGCGGGACTCCTTAACCCGAAATCGTCGGGAAGTCATATTCTTGTGTAGCCACATGTTGTTTTTGGTGTGCCTAGGTCATGGGTTTGTTCACCGGGTTGCACTTTTAGTTTACTCAAAATCAGTTTTTGGGTGACTTGTTAGTAGTGTAGAGCTCCTCAAGTGAGGAGTCTCTAAAAAACAATGGTGCACGTCTACCGTACTGTTAGTACTATTAGTAGCATGTGTTTCGAGTAGCAGGCATCTCTGGATAGGCATATTTTTGGTCGTTTCGCGTATCGGGTGCACTGTCCTAACCATTCCCTTAACAGTACACGACACATCGTACGAAGAAGTAGAAATACTGACCCTGTCTGGATTTTCTATACAGAAGAGGGTGCGTTCTACACTAAAATCAATGTGACGCACCTCGGATTTATTTTTTTCCTGCAAACAACAGCCTGCCGTTCTTCTTACCTCATTCATTGTTCGGTGTTGTCCTGAACTTCTGTATCCACTACTGTGACTATTTTCTCTATACGCTTCTCAGGTGTACCCGATAGGCATTCCCGCCCTTTACGCTACCATTCTTTGGAAAAACCGAGAATTGCTCAACCCTCGCATCCACACCGAGCCCGACGAGGAGGCCACGAGAGCCGACCCCGCAAGAATTGAGGGTATCTCTTCTGCGGCACTCCTTACAGCTTCAAAAGGCCAGACCAAGAACAGTCATTCCCCCGAGGAATTGAACCAGCTGCGGGATAAAGTAAAGGCGCGAAAGGTTCACCCGGATCTGGTCCCCTCCATGTTTCTGTGGAAGGATTTCGGTGAGTGCTTATACTCGAATAACTCGCACCTCAAGTTGACGGTCCGCGGCTTTAATGATGTGCTGAGATAAGCTTAACCTACCGTGTGTTGATTGAGAGGCGGTGAACCCGTCGATGCCGCCAAGCGTGAGCATGTTAGCCCTCCTCTTCCTCGGAGGAGTTATTTGTCACATGTGCTCGGGGTAACATACCACAGAGGGCGCCACCATCCATTAGTAGCCTGGTTTGGATATCGCCGTACTTCCGGCACAGGAGTCCAATAAACATGTTATTTCGCGGTACAGGCCGCCATGGTTTTTCCCACGGGTCGTGGTGTTGCCATATTTCTGTCACGGGTATCCATCGATGTTTGTTTACGTGGTACACACCACAACGTATTTCCCCACCGTTTTGGTTCGTGCCGATACCCCGAGTTGTACTACAACGAGGTGGTGAAGTCCGGGTGGAGGATTATTTGGACGGGGTTGCTCATTTTCATCGCATCACCAGCGGTCATCGATGTTTGGTTACGCGGTACAATAATCCGTACTATATTTTACTACCGGCTGTGAAATCACCATAAGTCTGTCACGAATACCCATCGACGTTTGTTAACGCGGTATACACATACCCTAACACAATATCCCACCACCCCGTTGGTTCGTACGCAGACCCCGAGTTGTATTACTACGAAGTGGTGGAGTGCGGTCGGAGGATTCTTCTGACGGGGCTGCTGATTTTCATCAAGCCCCACACCGCGACGCAAACAGCCACGGCTTGCCTCTTCGCCTTCGCCAGTCTTCTTGGGTTCGAGCTCATGCGGCCCCATATGGATCCAGCAGACATGTGGCTCTACCGCTTGGTGAGTCACGACAATAGCCTACTGTAATTGTTCAAGTCTACGACCGTACTAAAAATAAATACTAATGGGAGGGGTGCTGGTGAAGTAACATTAGTTCATACAAATTATAGACAAATGTATACCTCACGTCATTTGTTCGAGGCAGACGTTTTAGGATGATTGTAAACGTGTAAACTCGCCTATAACGTAGAGCGTGTCGTAGGCTAGAGCTGTACTGCCGGCACTGTCAGAAACTAATACTCCATCAAGTACGCGTTGCACGCTGGGGCTACGCCACGCTTTGGGAAGCACATGGCGCATGGAACTGTTCACGTAAAGATACGTCCTAAATCACGTTTTTAAGGCAATATCCGAATTATGTCACAATAGAGATAGCGCCCATTTTTTAGAGGCGCTCGTTACTTGAGGATCTTTCTACCCTACTAGCCTACCCATAAGCGGACTTTAAAGAAAAAACATTCGCTGCCCGGCGAATAACCCGATCCCCTAGGTATCTAATGAAGGGTGTTGTGAACCGCTTGTTCGTTTACGTAGCTCTGATGTTGAGGGGCCTGTCAGTCGGAAAAAAAATTGGATGTAAAATATTTCCCAGCATTGGAGGGGGCTGCTGGGGAGCAACAACAAATCTTTGCTACATGCACCCCTCCTGCTCGCATCGGTGTTGCGATCATCCATCTATATAATCTATATAATCTATATAATCTTTATCATCTAGATCCGATATTTTTCGGTATGATACGTTGTGCAGGATCCGTGTAGCACATATCTAGCCCAGAAAACACAAGCTAGACCTTTGAGATCGTCCAGCTCTCACCGGGCAATATACTGTAATTCATAGGCCACGCAGATAATGAAGACCCGCCATATGTCAGACCCGTCATATGTCAGACCCGTCATATGTCTGCCCTGAAAGGCGCAGGTAATGAATAGGGGTATGATGCAAGCCACGATAGGGGTAGCACTGCTGTTTGGCTGCAATATTTTCTGAAGGGCGGGGCCCTTAACCCAATATCGTCGTAACGCCATTCTTGTTTCGGAAGATTATTGGTTGTATGCCTAGGTCATGGGATTGTTCATCGTGTTTCAAGGTCGTTTTCCTACAACCTCTGTGGTTGGGTGAGGCATGGAGCTCCTCATGACAGGAGGGCCAACAAAATCTTGGTGCACCCCTATACCGTACTGTTCATATTATAATTATCCCACGGTAGGACTGCAGTAAATTTTTCTGAGTTCCTAACACGAGAAGAAAAATACCACACCCGCAGTATGGCTTTGAAGACATTTGCTAGCGCAGCCCGACCAACACTTGTATGCGCTATTTATAGTCCTAAAACGACTATTAATTTGATCGAACTCACAGCTGACGTATTCGAAATAACTTTTATAAGATATTATCATATAATCACCATACCAACCGGAGGTTCCTGACTCGAGGAGCTCAACATGATAGTCAGACACGTTTCGCTCAAAAAGTGCAACCCCTACTGTTGGATGACTCTAACTTCGAAGTATTACCGTACCATTAGGAGTACTATTATTAATTTAAGCATTTGTAATCTCATCTGACCGACGCGTGCAACCATCCACCTGCAGGGCTGCGTCATCATCTTCCTGACCAATTTCCTGGCGCTGCTCATCAAAGTGGACGCCGGAGAAGACACCGACCGTGCCGCTTTTGGCTTCCTCATGGTAGCCGTCAACGTTCTGCTGGTAGTTGCTGTTATCGTCACCTCCTGGTTCGCCGTTCAGCAATCAGTAAACGACTCTCGCGATGAGGAAAACTCCTTCACCATAGCGCAGGCCATGCTGACAGCCGAACAATCCGCCGCCGAAAGCGCCCGGCACACACGTGCAGACAAAAAACTACGGTAGGGGCGACAGAAGGTTTTCAGTTTTAAGGCCGCATGTTTTCGTCGATAAGGGCCACTCGAGCGAGTGTTTGCCCAATACGAGGTACCAGGTACCAGGTATATTCGAAATTTGCAAGTCGCCATATTTTATTTTATTTTATTTTACTCGCGATGTGCATCGCCATTGATTTGTCGCGCTCGTGTTATCGAGCCAGGTGTAGAGCCGGCTACGTTGCCAGTGGCTTAAACCTAGCGGCGAACATAGGGTTGCCCCCCATACCGTAGCCTTCGGGTGCCAAGCAAGGGTCGAATGATTGTTGGCACGCTCGTTCGTCAGGCCCAACGATGCGTGCTTTGATTGGGGTAGCACATACTGGTACCGTATTGGTCGAACTGTGTGCACGGTTGACGGGGCTCCTCAAGCGAGGAGCTATTCATAGTGGTTTATAGCTACCCAAAGTCGTTGGAATTTACGACTTTGTTAGTCACATACCTAGGCCATCGGAGCGTTCGCCCGGTCGAACTTCCATTTTTCTCAAAGGCAGCGTTTGTGTGAAGTACAGAGGTTTTCAAGCAAGGAGCCTCTCATAAAATTTAGGTGATACCCCTGACATACCGTAGAATGTGTGCTCAATTTCTTCTCGACCGAAAGGGCCCAAGCCCACCGTAAAACTCCAAGTTGAAGCTGGTAGGGGGCTATTCGGCTGGTGTAAGGCTTGGCGCCTTTTATTCTTGGTAGAAATGTGTGTTTTACTTAAAATTTTAAGCTAGACGGTGCGTTGCTGCTGTGATCGTCTGGGCTTCGGTTTGTATAATTATTCGTTTAGGTTTGCTTGGCGCTTCAAAGCGAGGCTGATAGGAGGCCGCTCGACTCGTGTAAAGGTTGCCACCTTTTTGTACTTGAAGAGCTGTGTGTGTTTTTAAGTTGCAAACTATTTACAGACGGTGCGTTGCTGCTCTGATCGTCTTGGCTTCGGATTGCATGGTTATTCGTGTGGGTTTACGGGGCGCTTCAAAGCGCGGCTAATATGGCGCTGTTCGGCTGGTGTAAAGGTTGCCGCCTTTCTGTGTTTGAAGAGCTGTGCGTTTCAAAGTTGTGAACTATTTATGGACGGTGCGTTGCTGCTGTGATCGTCTGGGTTTCATTTTGTGGCATGATTAGTTTGGGTTTACGTGGCGCTGCAAAGAAAAGCTGATAGGGGACTGTTCGGCTGGTGCAATGCTTGCCGGCTTTCGGTATTTGAAGGGCTATGTTTGTTTTAGAGTTATGAACTATTTATAGTCGGTGCGTTGCTGCTGTGATCGTCTGGGCTTCGGTTTGTATAATTATTCGTTTGGGTTGGCTTGGCGCTTCAAAGCGAGGCTGATAGGAGGCTGAAAAAGGCTGCCACATTTTCGTATTTGAAGAGCTTTGTGTTTTAAAGTTGCAAACTATTTACAGACGGTGCGTTGCTGCTGTGATCGTCTGGGATTCGGATTGTATTGTCATTCGTGTGGGCTTACGTAGTACTTCAACGCGAGGCTGATAGGGGGCTGTTCGGCTGGTGGGATGATTGCCGCCTTTCGGTGTCTGAAGAGATGTGTGTTTTAAAGTTGTGAACTACTTATAGATGGCGCATTGCTGCGGCGATCGTATATTGGTTTGGGTTTACGCTGTTGTTCTATCGACGCCGTCCGGACGTCGTAGCAGGAGGAGTCGACCGTCATCACCTGCTGAAGGTGCGCCATAGCGTGCTTTAGGTTATCCGTCTGCTGATCCTACTCGATCCTGCGCTACGATATTTGTATATTGATTGTGCACGGTCATTTCGACACGCGGTTGCGTTTGACAAGTCTTGGTCCACGTGTACTGTGTATTATTTTTTTTATTAATTCGAGTAAATTTACATATCCAGGATATCAGCCGTCGACGTATTATTCGAACCTGTAGCTGAAACACTCAGCGATTCGCCGAGATAGTATCGGAATAGTTGTGTGTTTTAAAGTTGTGAACTACTCATAGATGATGCATTGCTGCGGCGATCGTATATTGGTTTGGGTTTACGCTGTTGTTCTATCGACGCCGTCCGGACGTCGCAGGAGAAGGAGTCGACCGTCATCACCCGCTGAAGGTGCGCCATAGCGGGCTTTAGGGAAGCCTTATGTTGATCCTGCTCCATCCTGCGCTGCGATGTTTAAACATTGATTGTGTACGGTTCCACACGTGGTCGCCTTTGTCAAATCTTGGTGAATGTGTGTACTCATTATTTATTACAGCACTTTTGAGTAAATTTCTTTGTCTAGGATATCAGCCGTCAACGTATTATTCAAACCTGTAGCTGAAACACTCAGCCGTTCGCCGGCCTAGTATCAGAAGCGGGCGCGGGAAGAGGGAGGGCGGGGGACGTACTCATTTGTTGCTTGCTTTAGTCCTTTGACTGTTGACCACGCATCGCTTCCGAGGCGGAGCACCGTTCCTAATCCTAATGGAGACACCTCCAGCATTTGGGCGCTCCATACGTTTGTTCCATACGGAGTATATTGGGTAAAACATTTCGCTTATCGGGAATGGGGAGGTTGTACTCATTTCATGCATAGCCGTAATCTTAAGACCATAGACCCTCGCATCCCTGCAATGCCGGGGCGGAGCACGTTGGGTCTTCACCGACCAGGCAGACATCGCGTTCACCAAGTGCGAAGCGCCGTAAGGTAATCGGCGAGTCGCATGAAGGGTGTGCTGCATCCTACTAAGAAACCCCTTGTCAGGCGGACTTCCTCACCTTGTGAGTACTTTCTTGCATGTGGATGACAGCTTCGAATGGATGTATTTTTGTTATCTGGTGTGACCACTTCCAGAGACAACAATTGAGATACTGTGTAACTACCTCGTGGGTATCTTACCATATGCGCACTACGTGATGTCACCCCCCTTGCGCTGAGTTCAGGCTCTCCCTCCGCACAATATGATCTAACTCGACCACCATATCGGTTACCGCCGAAACATAAAAACGACAAAAAAAGACGGTACCCTGGTGGTCTAGCTCAAGTAGTGAGAGGCGTGTTTCACAGCGTCGTTGCCAACCGATGCCAACCCCAGGGCGCGAGGGGGTAGCATAATTCTTCCACCGGTGTGTGGCAAGTCCCAGCCGGTGGCGCCCGGAATTGGTTTGGATGCACCGCACGGCTACTCAGCAGCAGATGTACTGTATAACCCTTTTCCCAAACTCTAGTGAAGTCACTACACAGGCACATAATGCAAACGACACACACATCGGGCATGTCAGATCCTCAATATACTTATCGGTACCTTTCAAGGCAGATTCATCTCTGGTCTATATAATCTGCATCGCCTAGATAGTATTACCGGGTGGGAGCGTGCCACAGCACTATCGATCGTTAATCACGGCACGTCCCATGGTTAACCCCAGTAGTAGTGCAACCCACGGATACCACACAGGTGGTCATTTGCCTTGGTTGCGGGGGAAGTTTGAGCAACCTTACCAAACTTGAGGTTGGCCATAAATCACAACGTGCCTGTTTACACAACGTACACCAACACAACCTCACAACCTCACCACGTTGGGCAATGTACGCGATGCAACGTCTCCGGGTTGGGCAACATCATATCGCAACGCAGACTGATCGAATAACAACGTGGAGCAAACCACCGGATGAAGAGCACCTTTTGCTCACTTTTGATGATGATCACTTCGGCTGACTCTTATGGGAGACAAAACCAGAAAACAAAACAGGGTTTATAGAGAGATCCAGGAATAATTTCGTGCCAGATCGGATTTATCGACTCTTATTGATTGACCAAAAACAGAAAGCTCCAAAATACTTTCTGTATTTCGATCACAAATCGCCAAGCCAGACGAAACTAGGCACGAGTTCTGTCCGGTCCCAGAGCTGGCCTAAACTGAGGTTTTGAACCCCACACAGGAGGCATAACGTGGCGGGCCTGATAATACGTGTCAAGCTCGCCGCAACATCCCGCACCATCCGTACACATCATGCCCTATGGGTTTCTGACACGATATCCCGGCCCATAGCGGTGGCTGGAGACTCCGAGCTCACTGCCTCACCGCCGCGCCGCTGTAGTACACGGCGGCGGACTGGATGAATGCGAGCGAACTTTTTGTTACGC
>JBBMKB010038007.1:0-16348 GCA_037833945.1 Alaria marginata | reverse complement strand
TAGTAGAGCAATAATACAACAACATAAAAACATCTTGTTGTGAGACGTGACCCGCATCAGCGTGAGAGTATCACTACCGACTGTGGGGGAGGAGCACACGTCGTCCATCATCATTGATTGATTGGACAAACATCATCGGCATTATCAATAACGCTCAGCATGAGTTAAAAATGTTTAGACTATTTGAAATACACCATCACCACTGAGCTATACAGTCAGCGCTGACTATAAAGCTCAGTGGTGATGGTGTATCTCTATAAATAGTAGTCTATACAGTAGTAGTGCTTGCCAGCTCGGCGTCACCTTAATTTAGAGGAAGAATGGACGTTTGGGCCTTTAGAGGGAAAAGGCGTCGAAAAAAAAGCGACGATGATAGCATTCACCAGCAGCCAGGGCTGGTAGGGTAGGGCAGGGTAGGGTAGGGAGCGTGCTCGGAGTGCAACGTAAGGAGGTGTATGTTATACGACACGCGTTCGCAGGATGATGACGCGTGCACCGCTGCACGCTATACCTACTGTAAAAAAGGGCGTTATACCTACTGAAGAAGGGCGCTACACCTACTGTGGAAGGGCGTTATACCTACTGTAGAAGGGCGTTATACCTACTGTGGAAGGGCGCTACACCTACTGTGGAAGGGCGCTACACCTACTGTAGAAGAGCGCTACACCTACTGTGGAAGGGCGCTATACCTGCCGTAGAAGAGCGCTATACCTGCCGTAGAGGGGCGACGAGACCACATCGCTTTTTAGGTCGCGATACCTGGTTCCGAAAGTAGTTAATAACTCAAAGAGAGATAACCCAACCTACGGTAGGGGGGGGTACCCCCAGTATCATGCCGGGTGTGCGCCACTATTAGTAGCGCGAGCGGCCCGGTACCTCACTAAAAAAAAAGACTTTCATATATTTTGTCGACGCAGCGGAGTCATCCCACGGTAGGGGTGCGGCAAAAGAATTCTGAGCTCCTGGCATGAGGAGCTCAATACCTCACCCGAAACATAACTTCCAAGGTTTTCGTTCGCGCAACCCGATCCACATGTCTATCCTATAGTCCTAAAACAAATGGACTCGAAAAATGATCATACCAACCGGTAGTTCCTCACTTCAGGAGCTCAACCGGTCAGGAATAACCTTTCACCCGAAAAGTGCCCTAGTACTACTACCGTGGGATGACTCAGCGGAGCGTAGTACACGTTTCCCACGGCGGTGCATGACGCGAAACAGGGTAGCCACTCGCGCAAGTGGTCCCGGTCCGCGGAGTGAAGGATCCTAAAGGTGCTCCCTCTACCACCGTAGCCTTGGTTAGAGCTACGCGCGGACGAATCCATCGATACACAGAGCGGATGTCGCGAGCCTTGTTTCGGGCTGGTTTTTGGGGGCATGGCTAACGTCTTAGGGGAATTCACGGGCTGGGTGCAGCCCCGTAATGCTCAGATGTCCGCGCAGTATGCCTTTTTTTAGAGCTGTGAGTCGGCACGACTTAAGTCACCAACTAGCTATTAGTCGGTGAGCAGTTATTAATCGGTGAGTCGTTTCCCGAAGGTGACGACTATCCGATGTATTTGGTTTCCGTACTTGTAGGAAGGCTTGTTTAACGTGGGATGGGTTTTATCCTTTATGGGCGCCCCCCCCCCCGGCCGGGGGGAGCTAATTTGGCTCGCTTTACTCGCCTGGCTTAAGTCGGCAAGTCGGTGGCCATCAGCTGGCTTCGCCAGCCGACTTGCCGACTAAAGTCAGATAGGCGCTAACGGCACCCACCAATTAGTTATTAGTTGTAAAATCCTGCCGACTCACAGCTCTACTTGTTTTACTCATTTCGGCGGTTGTTATTAACGGTAACTATATTTCCCTTCCGGCAATGCCCAGTTAATTAATTCCAAAGAAACACATGCGCGGGCCCCCATGGGATAAATTGTGTTTCTCTCGCATGCTCAACGCGGTAAACATTGGAAACAAAAAGCTGACACAATACGCCGAATACCCTCACTCGCACCCATTCAATTCCCCTTCCCTGCATGTGCTTGTCGGACATTTACGATTTTACACATTCTCTAGTTGTGTTGAATGAAGCTTATTGGTTTAAGTTCCACCGCATTATCTCAGATTGCGCCGCATTTATTTGTGTAACGTGTAACGTATCTACCGAGATGTCCGCGGGTACAGAGTTCGAGGTCGGATTCCTTGCCTAGTTACTCGTCCGCCTTCCCCGCGATTGCGAAATACCAGTACGCATCTACTCCCCTTCACATATTTCTCGTACCTATTTTATAAAAAAAAAAAACGTCAGCTGTGAGTTCGATCAAAATAATGGTCGATACTCATCTTTGCAAGCTGCGTGATACTCCGGCCGCGCGTTTTTACAGGATGTATGCCTCTTTCAAAATATAGGTCAATGACTCTCCTTCTGGATGCTACCAGGGTCAACATAAAACTATTTCAAATACGTCAGCTGTGTGTTAGATCAAATTAACAGCCGATACTCATCTTTGCAAGCTGCGTGATACTCCGACCGCGCTTTTTTCAGATGTTTTCCTCTTTCAAGGTATAGGATCAATGACTCCCCCGGATGCTGCCAGGGTTAGCAGAACCATTTTACTATTTGTTCATCAGTGGTTCTCCAGTTTTCTGAAGTACCAGGTATGCGCGAGCGACAAGAATAGCAACGGCAAGATATCCGCCGCTGAATTTTGTTTTTTGCGCCGTTGAACAGGAATAGCGGCGGCAGGATGTCCGCTGCTGAAGTTTTGCACAGCGACACGTTGGCAGAGAAGAAGAAGGCCATGTTCTACTCCACATCCAGCAAGGCATCGAAAAAGGCAAAGGATACCCGCGCTGTAAAAATCGGAAGCATTGGAAGCGAGTTTTCCCTGCCGCAGAGCCCACGGGTTCACAGTGCCAGCCCTTGGGGAAGTGTAAGTAACTCTCGACTAGTATTGTATTACTATTGTCCCATGTTGGGGGGGGGGGCGAGGGGGTGAAATGATTAGTTCATTCAGGTATAATGTTTCTATCATATTACGGGGGACCATAGTAAATAGGACCAAATATTATAAGTAAAAATAAGTAAATGTACAGGTTTTTGTGTGTACCGTAGGTCCTGTTTACTATGGCATCCCGCAATAGTAGTGTGGGAAGAGCTAATCCTTAATTCAAACTACAGATTTTTTCAATATAATGTAGTGTGGGGAGGGAGAATAATCAGTTCAATGTAACTCAAAACCTTACTATTAATAGAATTTGGAATTTTCCACCTCTGAGGGAAGACGATGTGCTATATTGTTATGAAAAAGGTATAACATCAGCCGTTGACGTGTAGTCAACTAACTGAGGGTTTATTTTCGGATCGCCTGCAATAAAAACATCATCACATTTTACCTGGTGTTTTTCTATATTTTATTTACGTATTGACATTTTTGGGACCTATGTTTGGCGACCTATATTATGTGTGGCGACCTCAAGCACGACAGCTAGTGGCGGTCGTGTCGTATTGTATGGTATCAAACGTCCATTGTAGGAAGAGCATGCGGCAGATGAGTATCACTATTAACACGCCGCACGCATGTCGCACAGCTCTTTTTCACATTATCGTATGGTAGAGCTCAGACACACACCTCTACCCCAAGCACTCCGGCTGCTCCGTGTGTCCGATGCGCTAAAATGTCCTTAAGAGGTTAATAGACTGCTTTAACACAAAGTTCAGCCGCATCTCGCATGGCCACTTACGTTATCGTAAAGCTCAGACGCACCCCCCTAAACCAAGCGCTCCGGCTGCTCCGTGTGTCCGATGCGCTAAAATGTCCCTAAGAGGAGAGGTTAATAGACTGCTTTAAGACAGAGTTCAGCCGCATCTCGCATGGCCACTCCGTCGTCAGCCCGCACATACTTGGTCAGCACACACGCACCCAAGTAAACGGTGCTCCCCCATGGCATTCTTCCCCGGGGATCATGTCTTGGCAGCCCGGGCAGCTTGCTTGTTGCGGTCGATGCCGAAATCGTCATTTTAGTCCCGACATTTTTTTCCTCGCTGGAGACCCGTAATAGGGGTTAACTCGATGTTGGACGACTGCAACATCTCTCTGTCACTTCCTTCCGTCAAACGTTATCTGTGTTGCACGCTACACAACAAGCAGGAATCTTCCAAGCTTCGCGTGAAGCCGCACGAGGACATGCACTTTCTGCGAGCGCGAGGTCTCGGACTGCAGCTCTCGCCGGGAGCTCTCGCTGCCCCCCCAGGACACCAGAGAAGTGCTGGTAGTGGTCACAAAAACGCAAAGAGCGGCTTGCACTCGAGAGACGACAAAGCACGGTTTGAGGAGTTGGTGGGGACGTGGAGGGATGCTTGGGCGTCGCTTAGCCCCACGGAGTTACACCGCCTCAACATTTGGTCGGATCCGGACGCCGATTTTCAGGTGAACAACGCAGTTTTCGAATTCCTATGTCTTAAGGTATTTTGTGGGCCGTCCTGCTGTCGATGCCATTTTGTTAAGGTATTACAGTATTACGGGGGACCATTGTAAATAGGACCTACGGCACACACAAAAACTATATATTTACCTATTTTTACTAGCAATATTTTGTCCTATTTACTATGGTCCCCCGTAATAGTGTTAAGGTACTATATGGTGTTCGTCCACTGAGCTACTGGTGAAAAGTTAACCAAGTACCAACCTATACTAAGCCTTACGACATGCACTAACTAGTGTTGGATATCGTATCAATAGTTGTAATCATAATAATAGTTGTAATACATCGAAATGTCTATCGAAACGTCGATTTTTCGATATGTATCGTATCAAACGCGTTTCACTCTCAACTCCCTGTGGCGTCCGTCCCCCCGCCGTAAGCAATTTTTTCGACGCAATGATTTTCAAAAATATCGTACATATCTATTTGGTTTTTCGTGTATCGGTTTCAGTTGTATCGAAGGATCGTTACACTATTGATACTGTAGTGTGCGCTTTACTGGTCGATGTCGGGTCGTGCTATGGCAAGGGTTATGGTACGGGGGCTCCTCAGCCAAGGAGCTACACCCACATATTTGGATGCGATGCGCATGTTGCACTGTTATTCGTTGGTTGCCTACAATAGACGCGTGCTACTATAGAGGTATTAATACTGCTATTAGTATAGCACTTTTTGGCCAAAAAAAAATCTGAATGACGGGGCTCCTAACCTATTAACCTATTAACCTATTAACCCAAAAATAGTCGAAATGCCCTTTCTTGTTTTGCAATATGAGTATTTTGGATAACTAGGCCATGAGTTTGTTTTATCGGGTTGCACTTTCAGTTTACTCAAAAATTGTTTTTGGGGTGGGGTATAGAGTACCGAGTCACTCGCCTGAGCGGCCTAAACTAGGCAAAAAAAAAAGAGGTACCCCCCTACCTTAGCGTTGGTCTTCTGTAAATAACTATTTATTATTTACATCAAAACAAATGGAGGATGTACGACTTGCTTCGGCTACGTATGATATATGCGTGAGTGTACAACTTTTGGTTTGTTTTTTATTTGTTTCCTAGGGCATTCTTACACTCCAGAATGACTGGAGCCTGTCCTGCGACCACGGGCTTGGTTATTTATGCGAGTTAATTTGAGAACAACAACAACAACCTACTCCCGGCTTAACACCGAGCTAGTCCACGTGTTGCCCTTGCTCTACAATTCATTCTCGTTTCATGCTTCTCTTGACCGTCTTCCTCGGATGGACGTGGGAATTAATGAATTAATTAATGTATTGAAGTATTGACAGTGCAGTACAGTACACCTGCTATCTTCATAACAAGGAGCAGAGCAATAGGAAAGACAGGCCGGTATTTACAGGAAAACCAGAAGTCCCGAAGCCGTTATAGTGAAGATAGTCAGTGTAGAAAGCACTCCCTCCAAAATAAGAAACTTAGCCTGGATCAGTGTTTATGACGCTAGTTACGTGTCCTGTGCACTGTATGCGAAGTATGAATTTATTCATTTTTCGGCGTTGCGTTTCGGCAGGCGGGGGCAGGCGGAGCAGGAATCAGCGCCAACAAATTGTTTCGATCAACAGAGTGGCGACTAGCTGCGGACAAGCTCGAGCAGATGATGATGGACATCGACAGTGAGGGTGGTCTTGGTGCCTCCTGCGGGTGGGACGCGGCAGTTTTTACTCGCGAGACAAGCGACTTCATCTCGGTGACAGGTAAAACAGACACAAAAACTAAACGGACCTGAGACGGCTGAGATGCCCTCGAGACGCACAAGATAACTCTTTTAGAGCTACTAAAGAACGTTTCACACTCATTCCAAGCGGTGCGTTCTAAACAAAGGGTCGCAGTTCGAAAGGAGTTAAACGCAAAGAAAATTACATTATCTTGGTGGTGATAGTTAATATACTATTAATATTATGAATAAAAGTGCATAGGTCTCCTTTCGTATCCGTGGTTTTCTTCTTTCTGGAATGTTTTGAGTGATCAATGTTGAAGATCATGCTGCACATTGTCGGAGGGCAAGCATCAAAACAATAATAAAATACATTGTAACATTGTACTCCACGACCGAGGGGGACGTCTTGTACTCCATACGATTAAGCCTTGCTTGCGAGATGACTCCTTAGCATCGAGGAGTTTCAGTATGCATTGCACACGTATTGTATCTGGCATCTCTCCCGGGGTTACTCGACCCCAAAGGGCATACACGTCTTATAGGACAAGAGAAAGCCTCAAGAAGAAATTCCCGCAGCCCCACTGTGCTATGCTGCGTGCACCAGGCATCGACACTTTAACTCAACCCCAGCACTACCACGTATGCAGTCATTCGAAGTTGAAGTTGTGATCTCGTGACAACAAGGCAAGCGCAAACCGCCAAAGTCCTCCTTACAAACAGTTCTTGGGATGCAGCTCACCCTTCACGCTAATCGCCGAACACTGCACGGCGCCTGGTGTTTGGTCCAAGCAATTTCGGCCTGCTATGGGTGGAAAACCCGACATCCGTCCGGAATTTGAAGGGGTGTGAGGACCTAAAGACTACGGACACAGGCTGCTTCAATCGGTATACTATTAATAGTATAACACCATTAGTATTTGCCTTCTAAGGCTATTTGCCTTCTGAGGGTTCTCACTTGAGGAGCCCTATACATCACCCAAAACACGGTTTTTTTTAAAGAAAAATGAAAGTGCAGCCCGATGAACAAACCCGTGACCCAGGTATACAAAAACCACCATTTTATAAAAAACTATTTCCAATACGTCAGCTGTGAGTTCTGCCAATTGAATGGTCGATACCCAGACAACAGTAATGACATTCCGACGACTGTATCAATAGGTTAAGGAGACTCATCGATCATAAACTGTTTTGGTGTTGGACCAAAAAGTGCTACCCCTATCCTAACACGCCTCTATCCCAAAACACGCCTCCATCCTAACGCGCGTCTGCGGCCATGTACAACATTGAGTACCCCCTCTCACAACACCAATCGCGAAAGCCCGACGTGCTTCGTCCCGGCGTTGTAGGGATCCAAAAACTGCGGTCATGCATGGTAATCGGTACACCCCCCCCCCCCCACAAACAGGAAGGAGATAAGATATGCTAAAGGTTTTCATGTAATATATGGAAGAAACATACTGAGCGCCCAAATGTTGGTGCTGTCTCGATTAGGAATAGGAACGGTGCTCCGCCTCGAAAGAGATGCGTGGTCAATGGTCAAATGACTAAGGCAAGCAACATATGAGTACGCCCCCCCCCCCATAAACCCGACGTGCTCCGTCCCAGCATTGTAGTGATGCGAGGGTCTACGGTCTAACAGGTTGCGGCCATGCATGATAATGAGTACACCCCCGCCCCCGCCCCCCCCGTGCTGCGTCGCGTGCACCAGGCATCGACGGTTTACTCAATGCACCCCACCTGCAGGAAGATTCAGACGAAACGTCGGGCGATATGGAGGATCGGAGGGTGGCGTGCTTCATGGGCCTTTTGTCTGTGCTTGCTTCAACCCATCAAGTGCTTCAAATATCGCCGCTGCCCAGGGCTAGGACCCACAATGCGGTATGTACCTCTTACAATGCGGTATGCCACCCATGCACAAACTCGTATTTTTCCATAGATTGTGATTTCGTGAACAGCACTTTGATTAAGTCAAAATAATACCTCTATCTTGGGTATTTAATCTTCTCTGGCACTCACTCTTCCCAGCGATGCGGAAAGTCGCCCGGCGAGGACGCAGGAGTGTCTGTCGGTGCTGGACAGTTTGGTTCATACTGTCTCTTTCCTCCTTCAGGCAGCTCAAAGCGTAGTCCTTTGCCGATCGACATAGTTTGTGAGTGAGCTGCCCCGCGACGACGCAGGGACATCAGTGCCGGGTTGTTAAGCTCTCTCCCTTAGTTCGCTTCATATTACCTTTTTCATGTTTCATCCTTCCGGCAGCTCAAGGCCACAAACACAACGACACAGAAAAAGTTGCAGCGAGGGAGGTGGATGCTCCAAGACCGCCTTGAGCGTCCCCTGCATACGTACCTCCTGTTCGAGGCGTGACGTCACATATTCCGCTTAACAGTATACGTTCGTATCTATGGCTAATCATGCCGTATGGCACTCCATAACATGAGCCCACCCTGAATAGTCGCAGATGATGCTAGACTTGAGCATCCCTTGTATACGCACCGCCTGTCTGAAGCGTGGCGTCATGCATTCCACTGGACAACCTAGTATCATACTAGTAACTACTCATGCCATATGTCATTCCATAACATTAGCCCACCCTGAATAACCGTATACGATGCGCCAAGGGTCGACTTGAGCATCCGCTGTACACGTACCGCCTGTCTGAAGCGTGGCGTCACGTATTCCACTACCACCGGTAGTAAATATCTATAGCTCATGCCGTATGGCACTCCAAACAATCGAGTATAGTCAGTATCAGTTAGAACACGGGGACCAATGCGTTTATATCGTCCGCCCACGCCACGCCTACATGTGATAAGGAACTCGTTGAAACACAAACAAAACTACGCGGCGGAGATCTGCTGGTGCTCTTATTGCGGGCGATCGGCCGAAAAAAACTTCAGCTATTACGAGGGACCATAGTACATAGGACCTACGGTATATTCAAAACCTATATATTTACCTATTTTTACTAACAATATTTGGTCCTATTTACTATGGTCCCCCGTAATAGTTCACTTTACGTCGTATGTGGCTGTCGTTTTGCATCTTTCATGAAACAAAAGGTGGCTTCCGCTATAACGGAAAGCGGAACGATTACACAGGAGCCCTTCCGCGACTTGGGACTAGACGGATCCGGAGAAGTAGTTCAGGTAAACGGCGATTTTACTAATGGGGATTTTTTAAGAAGTGGTTCATGTTGAAGCTCACGCTGCACATTGACGAATGGCAAAAACAACAATATTATTAGTAACTGTTGTTCGTATTCCATTTGCCATCTGACAATGTGTAGCGCTTGTTCCAGCCATACAATCAACATACAGAGGACATCCAGAATCCGATTGCTTAAGATAAGGAAGATGTTACGAATCCGACCTGAACGCCTGACGAAAAGTAGACCAATAATAATGTATGTCCGCTTGTGAGTAATCAGTATTTAGGCAGGGTTCGTAACATCTTCCTTGTTTTCATTGGGTTTTGGATTTCCATTGTATATATGTTGATTGTATGACTGGAACAAGAGCTGCACATTGTCAGATGGCAAATATGATATTACGGGGGACCATAGTAAACAGGACCAAATATTTTTAGTATAAATACGTAAATATATAGGTGTTTGTGTGTACCGTGGGTCCTGTTTTCTATGGTCCCCCCTAATAATAATAATTTATATTAACAGGTTGTTCTCTTCTTCTTCCTGGGGACGTTCATGATCATGAGTGATCGACGTTGAAGCTCGTGCTGCAACATTGTCTCCACGACAAAAGTAATTAGACTTTGTGCATTGGTTTCCTTTATTTCCGTGGTTTTCTCCTTCCGGAATGTTTTGAGTGGTCAACGTTGAAGATCATGCTGCACATTGTCGGAGGGCAAACATCATAATAATAAGACTAAGTATGACAGTCCATGCACACGCCCGCCCCGCGTTAGGTGGTGGATACAGGGCTCGACGAGCTGTCCTGCTTTTTTATCGACTACACCGGAGCTGTTCAACACAGTACCATGGACGACCCCGTAACTGATTTGGCTCGCCGAAAGGTACGCTTGACCGCCCCCAAAGTATGCGTAGTATGCGCAGTATGCGCGCACCTGTTTAACCCGGTTACCCCCCACACTATCGCCGCCCATAACGGTAGTGCGTTTGTTTGGATCTAGGATGGGTGCCTATATATACCATGATTTTCAGATATTCGAGGGTAAAAAATAATATTACGGGGGACCATAGTAAATAGGACCAAGTACTATTAGTAAAAATAGGTAAATATACAGGTTTTTGTGTGTAGCGTAGGTCCTGTTTACTATGGTCCCCCGTAATAGTACACTGGACTGCTGGCAAAAGGTTAGCCAACAGCCTTCCCAGGGCAATACGATAACAACGGTTTGTAGACAAGCCCGCAAACTGCTAGCGCCACGAAATCATGGACCATCATACCGCCTCAAGCGTTTCGACTACATACGAAGCGTTACCATGGGAGGATCGGCGTCGTTACCCATCATCACCTTACGGTAGAATATTTCCCTTGAGTTGTGTAAAGAACGCCATTTCGACTCATACGTAATTTATTATTATTATTATTATGCTTGCCATCCGACAATGTGCAGCATGAGCTTCAACGTTGATCACTCAAAACATTCCGGAATGAGAAAACCACGGAAACAAAGGTAACCAATGCACAAAGTCTAACTGCCTTCTATGAAATCGATTGGACAAGTAATTCCAGCTCGTGCACTTTCTTCGGTAGACTTCTCTCCGACGAACCCGCGATGTGCGGCGCTGTTGAACGAGGCTCATAACCTATTGGTGTTTTTATTGTTACCACATCCGACAAAGTGCAGCATGAGCTTCAACGTTCGATGACCCACAAAACATTCGAAGGACGTTGCTTGCTTCTGCTCCCCCTCCTCCTCCTTTCACAAACTGCAAATTGCTCTGTGGGTGGTTCGTTCAGTACATCGAGTGCCCGAGCGGCGACGATTGACACCACACACTCCTTACTTCCTTGCGCAGCAGCCACCATGAAGGTATCATCAATGTATCGTCAAAGTATCGTCAAAGTCTATTGCTCTGTCCGATATCGTCTCCTTCAAACATTAACAATAATTAATTAATTTCACCCCCTCCTTTTATTAGTAGATAGCTGTCTCCACGCGCACCGGTCTTTCATAAATTACTGTACGTTGCTTGTGTCTGATGTTCTTTTCACTAATTACGGTACGTAACAGGTGGTTCAGTATGTCGAGTACCCGAGCGGTGACGGCTTTGACGGTGAACCCGGGCACGGCACTCACGTCGCCGGCTCCATTGCTGGAGATGTGTACAACGGGTGGCAGCCTTCGAGTTGTCCCGAGGTGCGTCGAGAGTCATGTAGCTACAGTATGGTGCCCAATGGGTGGTATATAGCAGTCTGACTGTGAGTCATCCCACGGTATGCATAGGGGTGCAGCAATAAGTTTCTGAGCTCCTGACACGAGGAGCTCAATATCTCACCCGAAACATGACTTCCAAGGTTTTCGTTCGCGCAACCCGATCAACATGTCTATCCGCTAGTCCTAAAACAACAGCACTCGTAAAATGATCGCACCAACGGGTACTACCGTATCTCACTTCAGGAGCTCAACCGGTCAGGAACGTTTGACGCCTAAAAAGTGCAACCCCTACCGTGGGGTGACTCCTGTCTCGAGATGCGCCGAGAGTGGAATGATATGTCATGTAGTCGTGCCCGCATGTTAAGGGTATGACTGCTTCCCACGAACTGATGCACGCCGTCATATTTCCCTGCATCATGAGTCCGCCTGTCAAGTGGATCTTAGTATAGGATGCAGCTCACCCTTCATGCGACTCGCCGAACACCTTACGGCGCTTCGCGCTTGGTGCACGCGATGTCTGCCTGGTCGGTGAAAACCCGACGTGCTCCGCCCCGGCACTGTAGGGATGCGAGGGTCTATAGTATTATGACTACGGCTATGCATGAAATGAGTACATACCCCCCCTCTATTCGTAGTATTGACGTTGCTTCTATTAACAAGGTTCGTGGAGAAAAGCGAGGGGGGCGTTGAGCTCTAAATACTTTCGAACCAGTCCTTGTCGTTTTTTTTTGTCATTTTTGTCCTTTTTACCCATTTGGTTTTCGGCCGTTTCCGTCTCTTTTTGGTCTCATTTGTGGTAATTTTTGTCCCTTTTGTCTCCCATTGGTCCTTTTAGTCCCTTTTCTAGTCTCGTGTTGGCCATTTTTGGTCATTTTTGTCTTTTTTTTCCTCTTCATTTTTGTCCTTTTGGTATACGCAGGGCGAGCAGGTGGACTGCTTCGGGGTGTGTGCGGGGACGCCGAGTGCATACTCATAAATATAAAGTATCGACTATTAATTTGATCTAACTCACAGCTGACGTATTTTAAATAACTTTTATAAAATATTAAAATTGATCATAGATACCAGGGGGTGAATAGCTACAACATTTACACTGAACTATTTCGAAGGTTCATGGTAGAGCGAGGAGGGCGCTGTTCCGCACGAAGAAAACAGCTTCGAACCCGTCCCTTTTGTAAGTTTTGGTTATTTTGGGTCCTTCATGGTTGTTTTTGGCCCTTTTTAGTCTCCTTTTAGCCCTTTTGGCTCTTTTTGTCTCCTTTTGTCCCTTTTTGTCCCTTTTTTTTTTAGTCTCTTTTTGGTCGTTTTTGTCCTTTTGCATCGTTTTCGTCCTTTGCACCCTTTTTGGGTGCACGCAGGGCGAGCAAGTGGACTGCTTCGGGTTGTGCGGGGATGCCGAGTACATAACTTACACTTATTAGGTATACTCGTAACCAATTGCAGTATGCTTCGAAGTATATATATGCACTGGATTCTGGATTTCTTTTGTACGTTGATTGTATGGCTGGAACCAGCGCTACCCACATTGTCAGATGGCAAACGAAATGATAATGATATACCTGGTAGATATTATGCAAATGTAACTTTTACATTGTTTCTGGGGTTCACCATGTTCGAAACACAATCGACCCCGTTTTTTTTGTCCCTTTCGTCCTTTTCATGCGCGCAGGGCGAGAAGAAAGACTGCTTTGGGGTGTGCGGGGATGCCGAGTACATAACCTCCAAAGCGGCAGACTCGGGTGAGCAATGTGCATGCCCCTTGCTTTGACGCACCACTCTATAGGCGTCGATATATAGGGACCATTGAGGTGTGAATGAGAATACCAAAACAACTGGCTGTGCAAAGGGGGGTCAGTTCGTATTGTAGTCAGGCGAGTGTCACACAGGGAAAGATAATGGATTAGTTGAGAGGTGGTGGGTGGTACAGTATTCGGTGTATTGTGTCAGCTTTCGCGTTAAGAGTTAATTATGCCCTGCACACTGTCGGAAGAAAAATCAAATAGGACTAAGGCAAAAACTACACTTAACGCAGCACGTGTTTCAAGACGGCATATTTAAACACGGCGTGCTGTTAGCTCCGCGCGTCGGGATGGATTGAAGACGGCATGTTGTTACAGCTCGGCGCTGGGATGGATACGATATCTGTGTAAAGAGAAGTAGAACATGCATTTTCAAGTAAGTGCACACAGGGAAGGAGAAATCATTATTTATAAGGGGACGTACATTATTGGTCTACTTTTCGTCAGCATTTGGGTTGGATTCGTAACATCTTCTTTGTCTTAAGTCATTGGATTCTGGATTTCCTTTGTATGTTGATACGTACGTAGTATAACTGGGACAAGCGCCGCAAATTGTCAGATGGTAAATAGAAGAATAATCACAATAAGAAGAATAATTTTCCGTGGCTTTCTTCTTTCGGGAATGATTTGAGTGATCAACGTTGAAGATCATGCTGCACATTGTCGGAAGGCAAGCATCCTAAAAATAACAATAATAACAATAATCAACGTTGAAGCTCATACTGCACATTGTCGGATGGCAAGCATAATAATAACAATAATAATATTTGCAATATGAGCCATCACCACCAACACCACCACCATCTCCACCCTCATCGCCACCGCCGTCGCCGCAATCGCTTCCAGAGTGGGACCTGAATCTGTACTGCGAAGATCTTGACTGCGACGGAGGGTGGCTAGATTACCAAAGCTCTTTGACATGTCTCGAAGGCGGATCTTCGGACGCGCCCCTCAATGGCGGGTAAGTGCCCCAACAAGGCGGTCTGGATAAGGCGGTATCCCGATATAAGGCGGTCAAAATCGCTCGGTGTGACTGGATAATTGCATTCATCACCTGGAATGAATATGGCGGCTTCTCCCAACAAGGCGGTCGTATTACTCTGGCACACCACCGCCTCACTGGGGGACCCCTACTGTATGTACTAAATAGTCCACAAACTACCCACAGACATCCCCAAACATCAGTGCACTACTTCATACTTACAGTGAACACAAGGTTCCCCTTCGGGATGTGTGTGGTTGGCATGAAATCCCGGGGGTCTCACAAGTTGGAAGGAGGGCAAAAGCTAATGGAAACTAAACAAAAAATAATAAGCCACCGCCCAAGTAACCCGGTAAGTAACACCGACGAGCCTATTAATAGACCAGTTTATGGCTTAGCCTGTAACGCGCTCAGTGCACCCCAATCGTCCTATTCCGCGAGCATGGCCGCTTTTTAGCGTTGCCAGGGGAGCCAAGATAGCTCCATTCGACATCAGTTTCCGTAACATAGTGCACTTAACACACCCCAATCGTCTAACACACCCCAATTGTCTTGTTTCGCGAACATGGCGGCTTTTTAGCGTTGCCAGGGGAGCCAAGATAGCTACCAGGTAGCTTCCTTCGACACCAGTACTGTAATACAGAGTGCACTTAACGCACCCCAATCGTCGTACTTCGTGAACATCACCGCTTTTTGGCGTTGTAAGGGGAGCCAATATCGCTTCCTTCGACACCATTTACTGTAGTACAGTTCACTTAACACACGCTAGTCGTCTAATTTCGTGTGAACATCGGTGCTGTTTGTAAAGCGTTGTAAGGGGAAACAAGATAGATTTCTTCGACACCAATCAGTACTTGTACTATAGTGCAACTTAACACACCACAATTGTCGTGTTTCGTGATTGCAAGGGCAGTCAAGGTAGTTTTTCTTCCGATGGTAGTACTACTGTACCTCGTATTAAAGTAAACTTAACACACGCCAATCGTCTAATTTCGTGTGAACATCGGTGCTGTTTGTAAATCGTTGCAAAGGGGAGCCAAGACAGCTTTCTTCGACATCAGTACATAAGTACCCCCTTGCACTACAGTGCAACGTAACACACCCCAATCGCCGTATTTTGTGAAATATGACCGCTTTTTAGTGTTGCAAGGGCAGCCAAGATATAGGTTTCTTCCGATTTTAGTACTACTGCTGTACCTGGTATTAAAATAAGCTTAACGCGCCCCAATTGTCGTATTACGTGACCATGGCATTACACCCCAATTTCATATTTCGTTGTCATATTTCGTGAACATGGCAACACACGCCAATCGTCAAAATTCCGTGTGAACATCGGTGCTGTTTGTAAAGCGTTGCAAGGGGAGCCAAGATAGCTTTCTTCGACGTCAGTGGCGAGGACGATGCCACCATGCTCGACGTTCCCTACCCAGACGGTGAGTTTTTTTTCGAGTGTGGCTGAAAATAAATTTCACTCGCCCCTTTGGTACCCAGGTACATGATATAAAGCGACATTATTTTGCCGTGTTCTTGCCCTTCTATATAGGAAGAGCCAGTAAACAGTACACGTATCATCATTTATATGGACAGCGGATTTTTGGTAGATGCTTGTTCGGGAGTGCATAAGGGGGGCGGCGATTGGTCGTTTTGTGGTGGATGAGATGAAAGGATGTTGGTTGTAGTAGTCTTGTTGTGCGTCACATCGGTTTTGATTTGTCGCACATATGATACCGCTACGCTTTTGATCTGTCAGGGAGAGTTCTTCACTATCTGTTCCCCGATTCTTTTTTGGAAGAACACTGCCAGTACACATTGTCGGATGGCAAACATAATAATAGTAATAATCATGAGAAATAATACTGCGAGCACATGCTACTTGAATCGGTATTGTAACACCATATGTTTTACAGAGACTCCTCACATGAACAGCTCCACCCCTCACCCCAATTTTTTTGTTTTGTTTAGTAAACTGAAAGTGCACGTCGATGAACACTCATGACCTATTATTATTATTATTATTATTATTATTATTATTATTATTATTATTATTATTATTATTATTATTATTATTATTATT
>JBBMKB010037896.1:0-16350 GCA_037833945.1 Alaria marginata | reverse complement strand
TCGGGTCGAGTCCGGTCGGGCCGGGCAGAGCCGCGTCCCGTCGGGTCAGGTACAGTCTTCCATCGCGTATAGGGACGCGCGTGTGAAGCAGAACCAATGTATATGTAGAGCGTTTCATGGGACATTGTTTATGCGAAAAGCTTTTCAAAGTCATACAGGGTTCTCGAGATTTTTGTGTGGCTGTTCTAAGGTTTGTCAAGGGTAGGGTTTCCACAACAGATAATTCGACCAACCCGCCTATAAAACATATCTTACTCCACGGGGGTAACGATCAATTGGTCAGCAGCGCGCTTCAGGCGTGGAACTATGCCACAATAGGGGTAGAAACTACGTTTTCTGGAGCTCCAATTACATGGGGAGGTATATACCTCGCGGACAAACGGATTGTGGTAAGTAGTGAAAGGTGAACCCATTGAATAACCCTTGATACTCCGTTTATATCGGGTAGTTCTCCTGCTACTCCCTTTGGAACTTGAAACCCGTTTGTGTAAAACTTAACTTAAAACAGTGCGGGAAAGAGTGTGGGGTTCCAAAGAGGCCAACGAGCATCGTGGTCAGAAATAGTTAGTCCAAACAATATTATTTTTCTTCGGCGCATGCCTGTGTGTGGGGGATGTCGTCCGTCAGCAGAACTCACCTCATCGACAAATCGAAGGGATGGTCGTGTTACAATATTTTATTCAGGAACGGACAGAGTCGGAGTGTTTGTGTGTTTTTCTAACGGTTCGGATGAGGAGGGGGGTAGACGCAGGACACCCCAACTGAGGGGCTTTGGAGCATTAGTGTACTACTCACCGCCAGGGCATGCGATATATCCCTGTTGCTATGGGTGTCACCGGAAAAATCGCTGCTACAGAGACGCGGCGTTGTCTGTTCGTCCGGAAACCTGTCGTCCGTTACAGACTATTGCGCCTACCACTTAACACCAATATAGACGTAGAGTCTCAATCGGCTGAGGACGACTGAACATGTATGCTATTGTGAAGATGCACCTACAGCTACTGTAGTACAGCTTCTTACATGAGGAGCTCCACACTTCACCCAAGGCTGACTGATAGGAAATACACGAAGGAATGTTGAACGTGATAAATAATCGCATCGCCTATTACGTTTATACGACAAAAACACTCTCCGGAATCTACGTGATGTTTCAATTGGGAAATCCCGCCAATCATACCTTCATGACAAATATAAATATAGATGTGTTTTAGCACGCTTTTGAAGACAATTCAAGCAACTCACCGATATATTGTGAACCGTAAAGAACTATGCTACGGTAGAGCTGCGGTGAGTTGCACTGTTCTAACACTCAGGCCCTCTGCTTGATGTGCTCGGTACTTCACCTCAATACTGTTTGAGGGTACACCGCAAATACAAACCTATAAACAAACCCGTGGCCTAGGTACACTAAAAATACATATTGGGAAACAAGAATTACATTCAAACGATTTTGAAACACAAAGTGCAAACCGATGAACAAGCCTCTGGTCCATATAAACCATAATTTATATAGTAAAACAAGTAGAACATTCCGACGGTTTCGGGTTAAGAAGCCCCGTCGTTCCAAACGTAGTTCAGCAAACAAATGCTTAGTGCTAATGATAATCGTACCACGCGTCTATTGTGAACCGGAAGGTGATACCTCCCTACTTCATATAGAGAGTCTTACCGAAGTGTCTTGAACTACCAATCTCACCGATATGTTGTTCAACTCGAGGTGATGGCCCAGCACCCACTCGGAGTTGAGATGGCGTTCGGTGTACCGAGAGCCGTCGGGGTCCGTGAAAGTGGAGAGGCGGTTCATATACACCTGCATGCAGATAAAACCATAGATTCGGGATGGAAGGAAAACCGGAATGTGCTGGTTTCAGGACGAAGACGAAAATCGTATGCATGCTACGGTAGTAGCTGTGTTAGTGCCAAATAGGTTATCTACGTATGACTTGCTTCTTGTCAGAAGAAATACCGAGTATAATTGGAATCACGTTTGTTTTTGTTTGGAAATATATTGGTTGTACACCTAGCCCACGGGACTATCCCTGGATGTTAAGTGAACAGTGTTTGTCAAAGTCGGGTTTTGGGATGAGTCATGGAGGGTTTCAAGTGAACATGGTCGGAATAAGTGTTGTGCAACCTCCACCGTTGCAAGCGTCATCGATGGCGGAAGGACTTTGTGGCTAAAGCCAATCTGACGGACAGGGCCTTTCCACTGAGCAACTATCCGAATTCATCGGACAGGTGGGTTGAGGACCTCCTCGTATACGGAGCCATGTAATAAAATAGCGAGGCATGCCGCGG
Source organism: Alaria marginata (assembly GCA_037833945.1). Lineage (NCBI taxonomy): Eukaryota > Phaeophyceae > Laminariales > Alariaceae > Alaria > Alaria marginata. The sequence continues at coordinate 14,052 of JBBMKB010037896.1, read as the reverse complement.
TAGAGGTGCACCTCCGCTTGTCTTCGGCTCCTCACCTGAGGAGCTTTATATCTCACTCAAGCGTGAAAATTGATGACCCGCACCAGAGCGAGGACTTATACCACGCTGGCAACCGCGGCTACGAATGCCCCGTAGACGAGACACACAGCAGACAGAGCGCAGATCATACATGGACAACATACCCCTGGTTCCTGTCGATGCAGCTTCCATCACCTAACCCTAACCTGTGGCCTGTGGCGCCGTCCCTGATCGAGTTTATTAGTTATGCTGTACACCTCAAAATTGTTTGTTTGATCAAATGATTATTTTGTTTGTCCAGCACCTGCACTTTATTCAGGCCCAATCTTGCGCTACAGGATACCGGTATTTTTGCAGCAGCCGCAGGCTATGGCTGACTAGTTGTGTGGGCACACTGCCGTCTTTTTGCAGGGTTGGGCGTCGCCTGTACCGCAGCTGGACGGTGCATCAGTGCTGGTGCCCCACCTTGGGCGTTGACATTTTTTTGTTTTGATTTTAGCTTTTGTGTTTCACGTGTTTGCTTCGTTTGACACCCTCCTCTTTTCCCCCAAAAAAACCAAGTCTGGTCGGTTTTTAGCTTTCGTTTTCAGGATTTGTTTTCAGGTTTAGTTTTCTCCGTTTGAATGGGCCCTCAGACAGTTTATTGTTGAAAATCGTGAATTGAAACTGTCATTTTTCAAATTATTTGGCGAAAGTCCAATGAACCGATTCCTCTTGAGACCAAAGGAACAGTTTTGGGACCGTAACACGCATAATCGACACAATTATTTTCATCAACCTGATTTAAAGAACAAACAGATCTCAGCGGATACCACACCATTGCAGCCCTTCAAGGGAAATATACTTGACAGCACGACTCAAGCCTGATCTAGCTCGCTGGGAGTCGAGGGGACTCCCTCGTTTGCGGGCGGGTCGCCCAGTTACCTAACGGTGGATACCCATTTCTGTAGCGGATGAACCACAGAGCAATTTGTATACTTGCAGGAGTCGCACGATATGAGGTGTGGGTGCAGTACATGATGTTGGCTTTTATTTGTGCTCTTTTCCTTACTGAAAGGAGCGGCGGAATAGCCCACCGTTGGAGAGGAGGGCATGGTGAAGAGCAACCTCATGGCCGAACGACGACTTCTCGAACTGCTGACCTCTAGGGTACATCTCTCGAAGCACATTTCAAACAATATCCACGGAGTTCAGCGCTCGATATGTCGATTTGCTTGAATGCGATGTGTCTCTTTGCACCGGGCCCCATGCGACTGGCGCATGGTCAGTTCGGGCAAAATTGCCTGGTTTTCGCCAGTGTGTAACTCTGCAAACACACCATTTACACAGATTATTCTCGAGAGGGAGATATGGCTGATGTCCTTGGCATTCAGAAAATATTATGAACGTTGGTGAAATCGAAACTTCCGCAAGCAAAGTCTTCTTCACGGCGAACGCGGTTTTGGCTTATTGGGCGACTTTTGCTGCTGTGCAAACCCGATTAGGCCAATTTCAGTGATTACACCACGATTTTAGACCACGTACATACATGTTTCGTGATTTCCGTGAATCGCAACCCGGAGGAGGGAGTAAAATATATGATGTCTGTAGAAGGAATCCAACTACGATTCACGTGTCTAGATGAAGTAAATAATGCGTGACAAAGAGGAATCTGGAACGCGTGGGGAGAAATCCTCGGGCTGTGGATAAATATGCGAAATCATTTTTATAAAATATGTGGGTAAGCATGTTAGAGGGTTTCCACGTAAGAAAAGGGACCAACTATTTGGGCATGATCTTTCATGCAGGTGTTTATTTATGTTTTTCCGCACATTATTTGAGAGTTTGGTGTTTTGTTTGGTGTTTTTGTTTCTTGGAAAATGGAAACAAAACTCTCGATGAGCCTGGTCTTAATAATTTAAACCAGACACGACTCGTAGCCCGCTGTCGTTGCAGCCGAAACCCAGCATATAAGACAGTATGTACCTGGAGAATCAAGCAGCAGTCACGAAAGGAACCACAAAAGCTCAGAGCAGCTTGGGCAGGAAGCGCGCAGCTCAACTCAAGCCGTCGAGCAGCAAGCGAGGAGCACAAGGAGAGTAGCACTCGGAAAACTCGGCAGAAAGCCGGTTCTCGACGGCACCTCATATTTGTGGCAACACGGCGTGCTTCGTGTGTGTACCCTCGCGGGTTGTACGCAGAGGTAGAAAGGGTGTGTGGTGCTACGGCTGCTGCTGTAGCACTGCTGTCTTGACAAGTCATAACGTCGGCAAGCGGGAGGGGTGATTCCTACACCCAAAGCAGTGTGAGGTTTTTGTATTGCAACAGGACGCCTCCGAGCAGGGACAAACGCGAGGGTTCCGGGGCACCGCAGCAGGCGGGAGGGGCCTTTGGGCGGGTCGGTGTTGTCGAGAAAAGGTCGGTGGGAGGCAAACCTCGACGAAAGTTTTCTGTCAAGCCATTAAGCCTCCATTTTTGACCTACGGTCGGAACCGGACGCTTCCGGAACGTTCGCGGAGGAGGGGGAGAACGGGGAAGAAGGCGATGGCGAGGACGATGAGATTGCTGGGGATGGGGCTATTTAGGAAGTTTTCGCATTGTTCTTAAAGCTTACAGACAGACAGTATCTCGCTCTAATCGTATTTTGTTTTTTCCTCTGTCTTTTCAACCAAGTACAGTGCGGTGCCCTGCCTGACGACGACAAGCGCACTAAACAATACGCTGGTATATTGCTGCACACTATCAGTACTACTCTATACGAAAAGGAAGGTCGTGACAAGTTGTTCTCACCGCATCAAGATGGGGCGCTGCACTAAAGTTGGTCGCACTGAACGCCGCTCAACTATTGTTTACTGTACCCCGGCAGTAGCATGTGGTCGGAATGCACTCATTCGTTCGTACGATGTCTGCTTGATATATTAAGATATATCTCCAACACACCAGCACAACATCGGCAATTGCTGCCTGCGTTACCACCATGACCAAAACAAGCGAAGCAAATGCACCGCGCGTAAAGCAAGGGCTGAAGATGCTTTCGTGAATTTGTGAAAGGGTCCTGTTTGAGGGTTGTCTATTGTATTTTTGCGCCAACATCACTACATTTTTAGGCATGTTTCAAACCTTCCGTGAAGAGTTACGATATTTAATTAGTTGACACTGTCAAAAAACAAAAAACGAGTACTCCCTTTTGGCAAATAGTAAGAGGTTGCAAAAATTATGTTTGGTTTTCTTTATGTGGAGCCCCTAAGCTATAGATCAACGTAGCGCACGCGACGGTACGAAACGCGTAGGGCATGCCGAGCTCGGCCGTTCGGGCGCAAACACCCCGTGTATGATACGCAGTAGCTGTTTAAAACCAAAGTGCCAAGACTACATGCCAAGAGTAAGCTGGCATCCGCAACCTACCAAAAACGAATTGTGACTCAAAAATATAAAATAAAAGAGGTATGATTAGTTGGGTTGTGTACCCTGCGAGAGACTTAAAACTGTTTCCCCTGCACCATGCGGTACAGCAGGAACACTCACAGCATCGTCACTCAGAAAGACATTTTGCTCGAAAATAATGAATGCGGGGAGTGTAATACCCTAGATCATATATGACTTCAGAGTGAAAAGGGCCAGAGCGCGAGCAGGGACGATGTGTGAGGATGATATGACACGCCCACAGTGTCGCCAGCCCCCGCCTTGGGCTTTCGTTTGTCCGCACAAGGGACATGGCAGATCCACATACCAAACTATCCATATACCATTGGCGGTGTAGCTTGCAATGCCATACGTCGACATGCAGCCAGATAAAATAAAACAACCTAAAATAAAGGGAAAACCTTTAAAATAGCCGGCTCAGGTTTTATCGGTTTCAGCTTTTATAATGTCGCTCCTGTTTCGCGAAATTAATAAAGTACCAACCCCCTCCCCCGGAAAAATCGTTTACTTTCAATTCAATAATTAATTATATTGTCGTCCCTGTTTCGCGAAATTAATGAATTACCAACCCCCCCCGCCCAAACAAAACAAAGGTTTTTATAATTTGAGGAGGGGGAAGGGCTGTCATATAGAACATGATATATGTAATGGCGGGGGGGGGAAACACTTTTTAATCATACAACTTCAAGCCATTAATAATTATTGTTGTTCGAGGGAGGTGGTATACCGCAATGTGATTTCTGAAGGCCCCCTGGGGCGCGTACAGGTTGATGTTGAAATTTGAAACCCTGGAGCGCTCTCGCAGGTAGGAAGGTGATACCCCCCCGCCCCCCCAACTAAACACTCGGGGCGAAATATCTCTGGTGGTTGACCTTTATGTTTTTGTTCGGGGAGCCCACCGGATAAAAAAACCCATACGTTGGCGAGGACCTCACGCGCTGGACCATTCGATGACAGACGCATTCTACGATAGGGGTGCAGCGTGTTTTTTCTGAAGTTCATCACTTGAGGAGCTCTATGCCTCACCGAAAAACCGATGTCGAGCAAACTGAAAGCGCATTTCGATGAACAAATCCGTGGCCCATCTATACAAAAACCAATATTGCAAAAATAGAATGACATTCCGACGAGCTTGGGTCAAGGAGCCCCATAATCCAGAAAGTAAAAACGCCAAAAAGGGCTACCTCTATCGTAGAACGCGTCGACAGGCTTAAACGACCTGTACGAGTTAAAACACCCGAGAAGCAGAAGACAGCCGATTAGGGGAGCTCGTGCATCTCGCCGCCGTAGGATGAAACGCCCTCGATTAGACGCTCTCGGGCGCCCAAAAAGATAAGGCGAAAGGAGAGCAACCTACGCCCGGACCGACCCTTCGACGTCGATTTTTCTGTGAACGCCCCGTTGGGCGGCGTAAACAATGGGCGAACAAAAAACACCCGGAGGCGAACTCACAGGTACGGGGGCAAAGACAACACGCTGAACACAAATCACATTCCCCGGAGGATTCTAAAACTCTTAGGGATTCGCCTGAGGAGTTTTGGGGGCAGAGGTCGTCCACATGGAAGGGGGAATGTTCGAAGGGAATTAAGAGTATATGGAGGGGAAGGTGACATGTAATTTGTACATTTAGTTCAAGACACTACGTCACTTTCGAGGGGGGAAACATACTAGCACGTAGGGAGCGTGGCGGCGTTTCCTGCACGACCAGGGTAGCTCTTACAGTATACGTTTAACTTCATTTCAAATGACGGGGTTCCTCAACCGTCAACCACTTGAATTTCATACTCCGGAGCTCTTATTTTGTGATACTGTATGACTGTCTGTTTACATGGACCATTGAATACCTTAATCGGGTTTGGCATTATGTTTCATCAAACCAAGGGTTTAGGTGAGGTATATAGCGCCTCACTTACGGAGCCATAGTAAATAAATGGCGCACCCCTATCCTAGCAAGGATCGATTCCGAATATACTGGGTAGTTCCTTGATTAACCGCTTTATAATTACAAGCTCTATTCCAAGAAAATTCCAGTTAGGTTGCAACAAAACACGCGTGTGCAGCTCTAATGGAATTGAGGAGTCCCTGCCAGCCCGAAAACCGAATCGACTAAACGTGCCTCCCCTGTCGCAAGACGGGATAATAAACAGTAGAGGTACACCTTTGGTTTTCGCCAGTGACTGATTCAACCCCATGACCAAATCAATAGTCTACAAATAAAGAGTATTCACATCGTTGGATCACAATAATGAGGTTCCGACGATCTTGGGGCTAGGAGCCCCGTCAATCAAAACAATAGTTAAGGCAAAAATATCTACATCTATCGTTCAACGCGTATCTTGCTCACGTTCATAGCGGTCATCGATCCGTAGGCGAACCGGTCGTTTTTGTGCGTGCCAGGATCCTCCTCTGTGTCGAAGCTTGGCATGAAAACGGTCGTATCCGGCAAGGGGAACGCCCGCCTGCTCAAGCACGAATCGTTTATTGTAGACGTTGAAAATCATCCTGGTTTGACATCACTCGGCAGGGTACATTGGGTACATTGAACAATGAATACAATGCGTGCTACGATAGAGGTAGCATTGTTGAGCTGACATTGGTTTTGAATGACATGGATCCTCGACCACAAATGGTCGGGATATAATTATTTGTTGGCAGTATGTTGAGTTGCAGACCAAGGCCAAGAGACGGTTCATCAGGCAGCGCATTTATGTTTCTTGAAATCAGGGTTTGGGGAGGAATAGAGCACTTGAAGGGAAGAGTCCATACATAAGTTGGTCCGCCTCTATTATAGCATAGGTCATAATATTCTTATGTTTGCAATCTGACATTGTTTTGAAGAGCGTCAACGTCGGTCAACCTCGACATTCCTAGAACATCAAGAAAACTAAGGCCAACCCCTCAAACGGGATGTTTCATGTGCGAACTGTATCTCGTTGAGACGCGTGTTTCGATAAGGGTGGCACGTTTACGCTATAATACTCTGTGAATGACGGGGCTCCTTAAACCCGTCTCGTCGGAATGCCAGTCTTGTTTTAAAATATTCATCGTTGTTTACCTGGGCCATGAGAGGTTTCTTCGGGGTCGACTTAAAGGTTTTCTCTACTTTATTATGTGTTTGGGTGAAGTATGGCGCTCTACTGTAGTACCAGAAGTGAAGAGGCTCGGAACAAATAAGTCCACCTCTACCGTATCATGCATTCTAGTCTAATCACTCAGGTAAGCTTATTAAGCTACTACTTCGTATACGTGACATTGATCGAAACCAAAAAGGTTGATTTCCAAATATATCCCGTGAAACGTCTAGTTTTGGGACTACAGTAGTTTTTCGCATGATGTTTCAAAATTACACATACCTTTGACGGAACGCTCCCGTACTATAATACACGTGTAACTGTGCGGTGTATTTTGGTTGGAAATGTTTTTTTGACTATTAATAGTAGTAGGCTGCGATGATGATGGAGTTTAGTCGATATGACTCAAACAGTCGTAAGCTGTGCCAAGTCGCTAGGGGGAGATTGTTCGTGGTAGCGGTTAACAGCTGTCAACTTTCTTGGGTTTGTATAGTTGGCTACCCCTATAAGATACAGCAGCAGCATGAAACACTTCGAAGCGCAGTCTTTGATTGCGTGTTGACCGGCAGTCTGCATGTCGCGCGTGCAACGATACAGGTATGAATAACACTTATTAAAAAAAACAATTTCTGATTGAGTGTGCTTCTTTACCCAAAATCGTCGGAAGACAATTCTTTAGTACGAAAATTGATTGTTTGAATACCTGGGCCCTGGGTTTTTGCGTGCAGTTACCCTTTCAGCCTATTCGACAATCAGTGTGTGGTTGGGTATATAGACCTTCAAGTTGGAAGCCTCACAAACAACTGGCACGCCTCTCAGTAGCATGTGTCCTGTTTAAGACAAGAATGAAGTCAATAAGAACTCGGTTATACAGCTGCTCAAATTTGTGACAGACCCTCATCAGAAGTACGCTCGATGGAGGTGATACATGTAACATAATCATGCTTAATAGCCATCCAACAACAACTATCAACCCACTCGGCAACGCGCTCGTGCTTGGTAGTTACGGCAACGGTCAATGCCTCGGTCATGGCACGCACACTTGCGTTTCCGCAGCAGTTATATATATTGCTCGTGTTGTCTAGGCTTTCAGCATATCCGTGCGGCGCTGCATTGGGGCATATCTACATTTACACAGTATTAACCTCCCTTTAAAATTCGTGAAACGACAAAAACAAGAGGAGGTCAACTCACTTTGAGAGCCTCTTCTTATCAGCGGCTTCGAGCCACTGACGAGAGTGGCGGCCCTGCTTGGCTATCCACGAACCATATGCCGATGAAGAACAAGGTTGTAAAGTCGATACAAGGTGCAGCTTTACGATTGAACCTTCATCAACACGACCCGTCGCTGAGAGGGACAAAACAATCACAACCTGTTGGACTAGACTATGCAGACATGGAAAAGAGTTTATCAACGCACTCGGTATAGCGAAAACTTTTTTTGGTAGTAACAACGTCGATACACGGCTCAGTAACACCAGGTAGCATGTACTTTTTCTTTTTGGCGATAAGTATAACTGTTGATTACTGTGTTTAGCTTGTCTGCGTATTCACATACGGCACACTGAACTAAGGAATATCAAGATTTACGTATACATCCTAATAACCCTCTATGAACGATTATGAAGCACGTCTGCGGTAGGTGATTACTTCGAGTGAAATTTAGTCTGGTTGCTAAAGATCGATGGCGAGAGTGACGACCATGCTTCTGACACCCGCCACGACAGAGATATTGTACAGCGTACAGACACTTTTTGCCCAAACTTTATTGAGAACGATGGGGCTGTCCAACCGGAAATGGTCGGAATGTTATTCTTGTTTTGCAGTATGATTAGCCTGTTCTCCTAGGCCATGGGTTTGGCCATCGAGTTGCACTTTCAGATAACTCGAAATCAGTTTTTGGGTGAGGTACTGAGCTCCTCGAGCCAAAAGCGGTAGAAAAAGTATCATGGTACACCTCGACCGTACGTAGCATGTGTCTTCTCTGTGATTTTCGGGTTCGCTATATGCACGACCGTAAACTGATATTGCGACGCTGCACCGCCAGAAACAAAAATGCTCGGATGGGAGTGAGGCACAGGCCAAACCTCGGTATAGTGCAGAGAAGGGGGGGGGGGCTGGTACCTCAGAACTACTATAGTTGGGTTTCATTCGTTCCAGCCTATTAGAGACAAACCTGACGATAAGTTCACGACCAGCTGACGATCGGCGAACCGTGTGTTTGGACAATGAGGCGAACGCCTTGATTCGCTTTTGTGAACACAACTCGCCATGTCCTTGATACAGACGCGATGATTTGCTCGTGCAATCTCGAGCATAATAACGAACAGGGATGTATGTTACATATAATTTGCGACAAATGTTACCGGTAACAGAGAGAAACCTCACCAGGGAAGTATGTTACCCGACACATTCGACGAATGTTTCCGGTAACGCATGAAGCTCATATATTGATACCGCCGTTACTGCGAAACGAATCGTTGACCAGCTAATCGTATGTCCACTACAGGGCATGCACAAGTTTGAGCATTTTCCAATGTTAACAAAGGCGTTTCCACATTGGAGACGCAAGGTCACATTGTGTTAGAGTACCCGGCAGAAATGTCTCACCGGTGTTGCACCCCTCACAAATTCCGTTTTGTCTAATTAGGACTCACTCGAGGGACTGGAACCACACCTCCATTACTGGGAGAAATCCCGTAATCCCGCAACACACACTGCTGTTGTAGCTTTAAACGCAAATATGGCAGGGTGCAAGCGTGCACCTCGAGTGCTACCAATAGAGCTTTCCCAAAGCGCAGGAAATTTTATGCTGATTTATGGAGGCGACCACGTCGCCAAAAATTGGATTTGTGCTTCCAGGATATATCGTGCGAACAGTTTTTTTCAAATTAAAACTTTTCAGTTTGTTTTTCTTGAGCGTTTGCTAGGAACATCCGTGCAGGGAGCTAGCCAGTACGTTCGTTTGTGTGCAACACCGATTTTCGCGCGAGTGGTCGCGTCAATCAACCTCTATGGAACGAGGAAAAGTTCGGGCAGTGTGAGAGGAGCGCTTCAGACCACAAAATCGGTACTCAAAAACACGCCCAAAATCAACCCGTTATTTTACGTTAATTACACTTACTTTTTCAACGATGAATCTTGTATCGTTTGGACGTATACCAATTGTAATTTGTTTCTCTTTTTAACGGAAGTTATTCCAGGACTGCCAGTCTTCCTTGCCTCCATATGTCTGCGGTGCCTGGTTTTCGCTTAAGTTCATGAAGTGTCAGGGATGCGACTACTTGCGTGAAAAACGTTTTTTGCCAAGCAGAGACACCACCCCTCAAGCAGGGCTCGTGGCTTTTCAGCTGATAAAAATGACAACTTCGGCAGTCAGAATAGCCAACAATAGCTCCCGGATCCTGCATAAAGCTAGTCTATGAGGTGGCCTGGCCACTCGTCCTTGTGGTGCTGTTCTGGGAAACGGGTTGAACGTGCAACGCTCGATAAAACAGGTTGACCGTTTAGGCAGGGGTTACAAAACGTTTGTACCCGCAATCAACCAGAAGCCTTCGATTTTGAGGCGCAGATCTTTCAAATCTGTGAGGGGTGCAACACCGGTGTACTGTCATCCACCCGCAACATCAGTTGCGTTTGTGCTACAGTAGGAGTATGACGGAGGACCATTGTAATACGTCTCTGTTTAGAAACAGTGTGTGGCCCTAAATATTATGTTACACCCCTAATAGCAATGGTCGGCTGGATCATTGCTGACGGACTTTAGACTCCTATTAATAGGCTCAGGAATCACTCGACACCATTCGATAAACATCTACGAGGTAGACCGTTTGACTGTTATGTACCTAGACCGTGGGATTGTTGGTCGGGTTGTGCAATAATTTTGCTCTGAATAAGTTGGTGCTTGCGTGAAGGATAGGACGCATACTACGGTAGAGGTGCAACCTTTGTTTGCTGAGGGTCACCACCCGAGGAGCTCTGTCAATCGTCACGGACTGACGTTCCAAAAGCATGTAGTGCTACCTCATCAACACGTCTACGGTCTAGGTTTTTAATTTACAACGTATTATAGGAACGAAGTGTATTCCAACAATATTCGGTAGTTTATCCTCGTCAGTAAAAAAAACAACATGCGCTAAAAGAGGTACCGTACCCCGATCATAGCACGCCTCACAGAACTTTTCAGATGAGGACCTTCACATTATATATATGTACATAAATGTGCAGGCCTATTGTAGCAAGCATCATCAACGTCTATCCCTGATAAGGAAAGTCACTCACATCGGCAAATCTATATCTCCGTGAAACCAAACGTCCGGCCGAGCGAGGACGACGGCGTCGTACGTGGTCCCGGTCTCCACGGCGTACTCCACCATCAAGCTCGACACCGTCGTCAGGGACCAGTACGCCCGAAACACGTTCCTGTCCAGTGCAAACATACATGCGGAATAAACATGTAATAGTACTGTAGGTGGGAAGGTAAGGCAATAACATCCGAACATCAAACAAAGGAGACCAGGGCAATATCCGCTGGCACGTCCACGCTTAAATTAATTAGTACATCGTACCCGGCCTTAAAATCTCTAGCTATTTCATGGCGGCCGTAAGCGGAATATTTTAACCAGCTCGATCGGCCAAGCCGCACGAAACCCGTTTATTCGATCAAGAGTCGGTAGCTTCACCGCCCTCGCTGCTCCGCGCGCGCAGGTTTGAGGCTCCCTTCGCCCACACAACAGACCGCGTGGGTTTGTAGCCTGTGCCGCCAAAATGAAGTACAGGCTTTAGGCGGCGCGCACGCAACGTCGCCGTCGCTTTGGTCTACCCTCCTCTGTGTTCGTCAACGGGGCGTGATGTGAGTTGCTTTGTTGTTCCAAATTCCCACATGTTTGGAAAAGTAATAGCCCCTTCCTCGATAAGATGCAAATCAGTTGTTTTCTCGAGATCAAACCCTGTTTGGAAAATATGTTTCCAACTTGCATTTGTTTTTGAATCGTTGGTCCGGCCCCTACACGAAACGAAACACTGACCTAGGAACGAAAACATATCAAACCTCAGCCAGATCAAATTCCATTATATTTCGTGTCGTTCAGGGAAAACAGATGTCGCAGCATGCGTCCATACCTGATGATACCGTGGACCAGCTTCGCCGGGTATACCCAATGATACCTTGTGAGCGATATTGGATCCGGTACGACAAGGTCCAAGTCGTCTTGGTTCGTCATCAAGCCCCTGCGCGTGGTATCAACACCAAGGATCACAAAAGCAAGTGGATCAACCACAGAGACATAGGCAATTTGCAGTAGGAGGTATATTTCACTGTTTCGGGCTCAATAATCTTCTAAATTGTAAAGCCATATTTTCAAGAGAACTCCTTGAGGTATATGTCGAAAACTATAAGCAAATGGCACCAAAACAGGTTAACAATCTGTTCATACGTTCTTGTTCAATCGTCTAAGCAGACCTCAGAAGAAGAGCTAGCTGCTAGCTCGCAGAAATCCGAGTAGTTCGGAAGCTTAAAGAAGGCACGCTGCCACAAGTTACAAACCCCTCATGCCACAGCGGTAAAATAAACGGCCTTCGGCCCCGTCCAAAACCACCCTGGCTGCTGCTCGCATCAAACATTGATGGCGCGAGGCGACGCGGGCCGAGGACCTCGCGGAGTGCAAAGTTTAGGGGATGGTCACGCCCATGGGACTCGCGGCTTGGCGGGACAAGAGCCGGGGGGTGGTTATAGCGAAGTCGACGTCAATGGGGGTGGCCTCCAAAATAAAACGAAAGAAGCCCACCAACCAGACAGTCAGAATAAACATAACCGAGTTGTATCCGCCCTTTCGACTGAAGCGGCTACGCATGATGAGTTAGTCGAGTGGTCTTTGGTGAAGATGGGATTGTTTAATTATAGAGGCCAACTCGGAACTGTTCAGAAACACACTTGAAAAGCCTAAGTCGCACCGACAAACCATTTTGCATATCACAAGGTCTCCAAAAGAGTGCCTGCATTCCCGCTTAAACCCGGGAATTGTTTCGCATGCCAAGGATTGCAGTGAGAAGACCAATATCATTTGCCGTACATAGCAGGATTGAGGCGGCGTCAGGTGTAACAATATGTTGAATGATATTGCCAATGAAACGAAGAAAATGAGACGTGTGCGGTCACGACCAAATAATAAGCGGTTGCGATAGCAGGACTAGTTATCGCTCATCATATTCTCCCTTATCAGCTATCACATTTTTTCCTGAGATTTGTTTCCTTTACCAGTCCCAACTTCGAGACTCGCTTCGTTTTTCAGCCCGCCTTGTCCAATACTTACTAGTCTCAGCGGTCTAACGCTTGATCAGCGTTGTTTCTGAGGTCCCTATGTCAGTGTTACTTCTAAGACACATTCGAGATGGTACTTATTACAGATGTACTAGTGTAACCACTCATTGTATGCTGAACAACACAAGTACTTCGTGGTACGCCCATGCAACAACTGCATAGTATCATGCGTATCGTGGCATCGCTGAAGTAGGTAGTGCCCTAAGTTCATGTAGCTTGGTAAAGTACCTGGTACTTGGTCTACCAGAGTATATGATACCTGGTAAACAGCAGTGTGTCATGTTTTATCTTCTTATGTATCGTACGTAGATCGGAACTGGACGTTCTAGATAAGCACTCTTGTGGGATGGGTTAAAACAATACCGTAAGGTCATCAGTACGTACCGTAATAGTTGTTGGAGTAATAATGAAAAGCGGGGGGTCATGCATTTTGTGCTCATGGTTGCTTTGGCTCTTATTCTGATCTACGGTAGGAACAAGCGGACCATGCAGCCACACTCACATGTAACTCCAACCATGCTCATCAACTGTACTTGCTGTTGTGTTTTACAATCAATCGACGCTGACTACGGGTCGCCACTCATATATGTCTCGTATTTTGCAGCTTGTTGTCTCAATACGACTTGAGCGTTTTCATATCTCAAACTGTGTATTGTCAGGCATCGGCAATCGATCAAAACGACATGAGCGACTTTAATACCTCCAACTGTGTATTGTCGGGCATTGGCTATCGAGCTTAAATAAGCGTATGCATTAGCTACGAACTGGGACGCGTGTAAACACCACGTGACTTCATTCGCCCGATGTTTCCAGGCCAGTCTCATATATTTGCAGAATGTGTTCCCTTTTCTTAGTCTTATTGTATAGCATATCAACAGTTCATTGGGTAACGAGGGAGAGTGAGCGGACGAAGGCAGCGGGGGTGGCGGGGGAAGGAGGGGGTCTGGTGGTGGTGGTGAGAGGGGGGGTTGTGGCATGGCTTGGTCGATTTAGGGAGGTAGAGCTTGTCCGAGGGTATATCAGACAAAACGTCGACTCACCCTTTGCTGAAACTACTTAATTTGAAGTATGTATACAATGATGAGCTGTTCATAGGTTAAAGGGCTTTAGTCTACGAGGTTCGAGAGTATCAGTCAACTAGGCTACAAGTAAAATGATCCCCTGTTCTCTCCGTAAAGTGGAAATGTATGGGGGGAGGGGGGGGGGGGGGGGGGGGGGGGGGGGGGGGGTGGGGGGGGGGGG
>JBBMKB010037785.1:0-16359 GCA_037833945.1 Alaria marginata | reverse complement strand
AAAGTGGGCATCAAAGATCACTTGATTAAAGTATTGTTTTTTGGGCATCAGACGAACTATATATAATAGATAGATTACAAAAAAATAAACATACACTGCAGCTGTGAGATCGAAATTTTGATATACATCACACACAGCTTGCAAATATGAGTTTCGACTAAAAAAAATCGACCTCACCGAGCTGATCTCACAGCTGTTGTGTATTTTTAATTTTTGATAATATACAGCCCTCGTATATATGCAGCCCGCGCCGACAAGAGGTAGACGTCGAGCCAAAAGTCGAGAACTCAAATACCTTTCCATGCAGTAAAGGACACCTAATAAGAAACCGAAATACTGACTGCCCCGTGCTGGGTTTCTTGTTCGGGACTGTGTGCATTCTGCACTAGCTTCACTGTAACGACTCCTGCATTTCCTTTACCCCTGCAAATATCAGCCTGCCTTTTCTAGGGCTTAGCGGCGGCCTGTACTCGTGTCCAAACCTTTCAACAGCGATGCCATCGTCTAGACTCACCGTAGAGCTCCAATTCGAGCACCACGGTCCTAAAAAATACCACGTGTTTTCGCACGGGCGGAGCCGCAGAGAGCTGCAGGTGCGATTCCATGATGTGGGCTATGTTTCATCCCAGGGATGTGTGTAACTCAGGATGAGCCCTGGCGACCACAAGGCGCTGGCATGGGATCGAGTCGTGGTGGCGTTCTCCAAGCTTACATCCATTTCTCAAGTCCTGCCAAACATGGCACAACAGACCCTATATCCTGCCACACAAGCTTGTTTGAGCAGATGGGCGGCCGCGCGATCTCCATGGTATCAATGACCCTACGAGATAGCACACTTCGGTGGTACCTCACCTGTCGAACGCGTCAACTTCTCGCAAAGTACCCGCTATGGTGGAGGGTCAAGAGGAGCCAAAGCTGTCTCGTCGAACTTGACTCCAGGGAAGGGCCGTTTTTTTTATACAGGCAACCAAAAAGTATGAAAAACCTACAGTTGTCATGTGAAAGGACGCTGATCACACTGCTACTATCTGCTTTTGCCATGATACCCTTAGGCAAGACGGCCCTCTTGGCTCAACAAAAGCAGATATGATCTGCTTGCATCCACTACCATGTTCAGTGTATTAGAAGTCCGGCCTCTATTCACATGAATTGTTCATTTAGTAACCGAAGCATCAATTGCTCGTGTTTTGACCCAACGAGGATGGCTGGAAAAAACGAGCGGGCCCTGACCTTACTACCTGCAGTGCGCGCACAAAATCGAACCACAAAATAAAGAAGGAAGAAGAAACTAAGTGAATAAAATGAATTATTCAAAATGGTTGAACAACACTATGAAAAAATGATAAAACAACTAAATACTGTACTATCGAAAATGATGAGGGAAGCATCAGAGTACCCTAAACCATATGACAAAGCTGCTGCCATACAAAATTATTATTTCAACGAAACGTGCCCCCCAAATAATATCCCGGGCTTTTGTTTTGGGGCATGCTGCTATAGGCCCCGCGTCCGTCAAACTTTGACGACTCGTTGCTATGTTTGGAGATAAATTTGCCTGCAATGTATACCCCTTCCCGCGGCCACACCGCGTTGCCGATTCGATTGGGGACAAGCGCTCTGCGCCCATTATTACACACCTCCATCGTTGCGGCAACGTGCCTTTGTCTCTTTTTTTCTTTCTGTTTCTCTCTCTCCGTATCTTGAAAGACAGGCGAGGCTTGTGCCGCGCGCCTCCCTGTGACTTTTGTTATCGCCTAGGAACTGGATGTTGCCGGCTATTAACTAACGTGTTCCGACGACGTCTACGACTAACACAACCTCTGCTGCTTCTGTATATTTTGGTGGCGGTGGTGCTGCTGCAGTGGAAAGTCTTCGTTCCAAGCACCGAGCAATCAGCTCATATCATGGCTAGCCGGGATAAGATCGCGAGACGAACCCCCTCTGCGGACAGTGGCAGGTGGGCACCCTGTCTGGAAAACGTCTCAAGTGAAATTGTTCACACAACGGACAGATTGTGATGTAGATGATATAGATCTAGAGCGTTTGGACCCTGTATCTGTCGTTATGATATGTTGTCCGTCATCTGTGTAGTACAGATCCAACCCAGCATGCGCTAGGTCATCCAGGTCATACGGTTTCCAGACGGCAACCTGATCTAGACCCTGTAGATCATATTATGATTCTATCTGCCCTGAAATACATGCATCATTAAATGGGATATGATCTGTCGGACATGTGAAATTGCTATGCGTGCGACTTACTAGGCGCTTCTATTGGTGGCATACCTACCTCCCCATAGCGTCCTCATACTGTCAGCTACCGAGCCCCTAGAGCGATTAGACCACATGATCTAGAAATATCACATTATGACCAGCGGTCTATCTGCCCCGAAGTACATAAATCATTAAATGGGATCTGATCTGTCGGACGTGTGACATTGTTATAAGTACGACTTTAATTAGCACTTGACGCTTTGCCTGGTGGCATACCTACCTCCCCATAATGTCAGCTACCGAAGTCCAAGAGCGATTACACCAAATATACGCTACGGTAGCGGGTTGGGGCCACTCGCGTGACTGGCCACCTATGTGATTTTCGTTGTCACGATATGCACCACCGTGAACTTGTGTATTACGCTGCGCCAACAGCACATGTTTCAGTCCGTTTTGGAGAGTGCTGACCCGCTGACAAGAGTGAGCTAAGCTGCCTAGAGAAAACGGGGGCACCCCTGCATGCCGTAGCCTTGGTTGGAAGTAGGAGGATATATATAAGCCGCGTGAGCCGTGCTTTGTTTCTCGAGCGTCGAGGTCGTACCGCCGCAGAGCCACGTACGTTAACCCTTTCCCCGCTGCAAATAATATGACACACTACTTCCGAGTAGTTTGTCCTCGAAAACGTGTGACAGCATCCCACTCAAATTCCAAGCAGATTTCCTCAAAAATGTGGGTGCAGGATTTTAAAGGACGGTGCATTTTGGCCGCGCAAGGGCCGGGAAGGGCAAGTTGGGTTGATCCGCTGTCTCAGTTTCTTGTTTCTTCGAGATTAAGAAGGCCTAATGGGCCGTGCTCGGCTAACGCTGCTCCGTGCGCCAACCTTTGCATTGATCGTTGTGGCCGGATTGACCAAGCGTCTGAACCTTGAGCGCTACTAAACTATTGTATTGCCGTCCCACGTTAATAATCGAGGACAGCATGCTGGATGGCCAAGCCGCCGGGATCAATCCTGCCGGAGCGGGAGTTCGGGTTTTCTTCAACAGGGACGTCGTGACCTTGCTGGCGAAACTACTCTCCGATCAGTACGCCTTTTTCGCGGAGGTATCGAAAGAGTGGAGCAACGCTTGGGGGAGTCTACCGAAAACCACGAAAGCCATAACGGCCAACATCTCTGTATCGCAGCTGCAGTGGAGCTTCGACGGCGGCTTGAAAAAGAGACCGGAGATATGCGAGTTTTTCGCCGAGCACTGCAACCTTGAGGTTCTGCGGTGTGCCCACTCGAACGGATGTGTGTTGAGCGCGGAAGCATGCTCCAAGGCCGTGGCGCGGGAGAATCTCCAAATGATCCACTGGGGAATCAACCAGGATCCCGGTTGGCGTGAGGTACTGTGCGGGTCAGCTGCGGCCGAAGGCAAGCTGCGCATGTTGATGTGGGCACGCACTCTCGGCTGCCCATGGGACGAGACCACTTGCACTGGGGCCGCTGATTCAGGGCATCTTGAGATTCTCCAGTGGGCACGGTCCCAGAAATGCCCTTGGGACAGCCGAACATCATGGCGGGCTGCTTTGGGTGGACGCCTTGACATTCTTCGGTGGGCGCACGCAAACGGCTGCGATTTGGACGATGGAACGTGCGCGAGTGCTGTCTCGGGAGGGCACCTGGAGGTACTTCAGTGGGCTCGGGCAAATGGTGCCGCGTGGTGCGATGCCGCGAGCTACTGGGCTGCCAGTGGGGGGCATCTCGAGGTACTTCAGTGGGCGAGGGCTCAAGGGGTTCCGTGGGGCCCCGAGGCGTTCTCGATCGCTGTTAGCAACGGGCACCTGAGCACGGTCGAGTGGATGATGGCTGAGGGCGGCCCCTGGCGCGCTGAAGCCCCTAACTACGCCGCTGAAGCCGGGCACTTTCACATACTCGAATGGATGGTGGCCTTCGACGACCCCTACTGGAACTTCACTGGTGTATGCGAGTCTGCTGCTATTGGAGGTTACCTGGACGTGCTTCAGTGGGGACGAGCCAACGGTTTCTACTGGGATAGCCGTGTATGTAGCAGTGCTGCTGCACGTGGATGCCTGGACATTGTTCGGTGGGCGCGAGCTAATGGCTGCTCCTGGGATAAGCGCACCTGTTCTGAGGCAGCAAGGAGGGGCCATCTCGAGTTGCTTAAATGGGCACGGAGTAACGACTGTCCCTGGGATTGTAGCACCTGTACCGAAGCTGCCGCAGAAGGTCATCTCGAGGTGCTCAAGTGGGCACGAAGTAACGGGTGCCCCTGGGACGAAACCACCTGCTCTAGTGCAGCCAAGGCGGGTCGCTTAGACATACTGCAGTGGGCACGGGGTAACAGCTGCCCGTGGGGCGAAGACACATGCGCCATTGCCGTCGAACGGGGTCATTTCGAGGTGCTTAAATGGGCGCGGGAAAACGGCTGCCCTTGGGACGAAAATACTTGCTCCAACGCAGCCAGGGTAGGTCGCTTAGACATACTGCAGTGGGCTCGGGCAGGAGGCTGTCCATGGGATCACAATACGTACTTGTTAGCTGCACTGTACCGGAAGGAGCTGGTGAAGGAGTGGGCAAAGCTCAACGGCTGTCCTCAGAGCGCGGCGTAGCAAGGGGGGATCTCGGGTTGTATGGTTCCGGTGGTTTTGGGCTCACGTTTGGGTGCATATCTCTGTGTAGTTTGATGTCACTCCATGCAGTGTAGAAGTGGCCTTTACTGAAGCCGTGGTGTTGAGAGGCATCGTGATGACCGGCAGCATGCGGCAGTGCTTGCCTAAGACACACGCTACGGTAGAAGTGCACCACTGTTTTTCTAGAGCTCATCACTTGAGGAGCTGTGTACCTCACCCAAAAAATGGTTTCGAGCAAACTGAAAGTGCAATCCGACGAACAAACCCGTGGCCGAGGTATACAAAACTATCATCGTGCAAAACAAGAATGGCCTTCCGACGTTTTGGGGTTAAGGAGCCTCGTCATTCAGAAAATAGGTTGGCCAAAAAGTGCTATATTAATACCTCGTATCATAGCACGCGTCCTAACGTAGCTTGGCTGCTGAATCCCCTTTTGTCGTAGTAGTGCTGCTGGTACTGCTGGGGATCCGACAAGGCGACGTCATTGTGGTGGTCGAGGACCATGCATGCATCTCCTTTTGTGTGCTGTTGAGGTGCATGCTTGTCAAAGGGGTGCGGGGTGCCGCGTCCGCAATCCTTGGACGATGAGCGATTGACCGCCGTTCCTACCAACTGCGGCTCCACTGTTCGTACTCAAGACTGGTAGATAGATATATACCAGGTAAAATGTATGTAGTTCGTTTTGGTTCCGTGCAGTGCGCAACTCCAAGTGCTCCTAAAATTGGGCCAGGCTCCAATTATTATGTCCGGCTGGGTGTATCCTACATTAAGTTCCAGTTAATTTCAGTGTTGAAGGGTTTCCTTCTGTTTTTTGCAAGCTCGAACCGAAGCAGCTTTCGTGGAGACACATCATCTGCTTCTCTGTGTCGATGATTTACTTCGGAGTCATGAGGCGGGGCGTCCTGCACGCCGTGCAGCTTCTACTCTTATTATAGTTCATTCTGACTCAGTAGTTGACCGGCAGAATTATTGGACCTGCCCCCGTTTGCTGTAACGTAATGTGTTTTATTCAAGGCAGCGGTGCCTTATTTCCTGAGTAACTGATGCGTCGAGTCTACTTGTAACAACGTCTTGGGATAGGTCTTCCAAAGGTCGGGCTATCGACTGTTGTTCACGGTTGTGCGGGCTGGGGAACACCTCCGATAGTGCGATCCAGGCACGGGCGTAGACCCAACCCGACCCCTGACCCGGGCCCGATACGGGCCATAAATCCGGCAGCGCCGCTTTCGATTAAAAAACAAATCATTCCGAACTAAGGACCTCGACTTGCTCTCCTGACAAACAACAGGGAGATCAAAAATCCTGTAAAATTACTGCCCACCCCTGAAAGGCCTATCCTAAGTCGTTGTCGGGGCTACTGCCGGTACTAGATGTATCTCCCTCGTAAACGAACAACCCGTATTTTAGCTTCAGAGAGAAGGGACTCATGGGGCGTCGTTTCAGTATTCTCTAAGTGTTTACCTCTCCAGAACGTTCTGGCAAGTGCCGCTCAGGAAAGTGCTAGTATGCTGCATATATATTTTACCTAATATGCACCTAGCTTAGGAACGACTTTCGTCACGTAAATTCACTTTTAACCAACTTCATGTACGACCTCCGTAAATTATCTAAACTTTACCTAATTTTACCAGTTAATACGACGTCCGTCATGCACCCAAAACCTTTAACTAACTTTTGGTACTGCCTACGTCACTTACCCAAACTTTACTTTACTTTGGGGACGCCGCCCGAAACCTACCCGGGTATCGGGTATACCCGTCGATAAAAGGCCCGGGTATGTTTACGACTCTAATTATTATTATTATTATTATTATTATTATTATTATTTTTGCCCTCCGACAATATAACGCTGTAGATTCCTTTCCGATATAAATCGAATATCCTCCCGTAAAACAGTACTCTCTGTCAACTCTAATGCACCATAAATTTTTAGACCTAAACTCTTACCTACCTTTGGAGCAACCTACGTCGCTTACCTAAGCTTTACCGAACTTTAGGTACGACCTCAGTCACTTACCTAAACGTTACCGAACAATAGCAACGCCGCCCGAACCCTACCCTGGTGTCGGGTATACCCGTCGATAAAATACACGGGTATGGGTACGACTCAAGCGCGCCATATATATTTAGCCTAAAAGTTTACCTAACTTTGAAACAAATTACTATTAATACGTCGCTTACCTAAACTTTACCAAATTTTAGGTTCGACCTCAGTGGCTTGCCTAAACGTTACCTAGCATTAGGAGCGCCGCCCCAACCTTTCCTGAGTATCGGGTATGCCCGTCAACCCAATACGCGGCCGGAGTATCACGCAGCTTGCAAAGATGAGTATCGACCATCAATTTGATCGAACTCACAGCTGGCGTATTTGAAATATATTTTTTATAAAATACTCGGGTACGAATACGACTCAAACGCTACCTAAACATGCTACCTAAACTTCGCCTAACTTTGGGTGCGACCTTCGTCACCTCCTACCAACACTTTATCTAACTTTAGGCACGTCACTTACTTCCCGAAACTTCACCTAGCTTTAGGTACGACCTCAAGGGCGTACCAGGGTGTAGCAGGTATAACTTACCACCTAACACCTCCTTGTAACATTTTGCTTATGGTAGCTAAAACCTTGAAGTCCATTTGTCTTAGCACTGCAGAAACTACCCAACACTTACTCCGAGTATTGTTTCCCATAAAGCGTGTGTGCGGTTCTAAAGGGTTTCTTTCTTCTGCTTACACCTACATATATTCGCGAAAAACCGAATTATCGGTAAAGGGAAAAAACATCTGTAAAACCGACTCTTACAATCCTCGCTGTACTACTGGCAACCTGCTCCAAGCACAACATATGGAACATCATATCAATACCGGCTAGGATGGGGTGCTGTTTGCTTTACTCTGCGGGTGAGCATTCAAAATCGAACCATCTTGCCTACTAGGGCATCATATACGAGCATACAATTAGACAGCAAGCAAGGCATCACATATATGGATGACCCTCACGTCCAGATAAATGATGTCCCCGGTACCACATGTACCACCTTTTCGTACCCGGTTTCGGTACTATGCAAAGCTTATGGGTTCCACAGTTGTCAAATTGTATCCCCCTTAAACCGGGTATTGTAGTGTCCGTAAGCGGAATGATGATCGGCAGACCATCTTTCTAAAATCGTCCTGTTGGCCCTGGTACTGTTATTAATAGCACTAAGGGGAGTTAACGACCTATATCCGCCATGAGGGCATAACACACCCCGTAGGATGCGTATTAACATTTAAAGTATCATACGCACCTTGCAAATATAAGTTTCACGGAAATCCTCGATCTCACAGCTGAATCTTACGAAGAATACTTGAATTTGTATATTGCCATCATATAATTGATAGTAGTAGAGATGGAAATGAGGCAAGCGTGCCTCATGCATGCAGTAGGCCGTGTGTGTTCGGACACAAAATCTACACACAAAGAACGAAATCTCGTCAAACAGCCACCAAAACCACCACAACCCGGCGACCGCGGCCAATTCGAGACGGTGTGCAATGAAACAAGTACCACGAGTTAGCCCCAACTCGTCCGCTTCTGCAGACGCCGGGTTTGCGGAAATCGGTCACGTACAGCTCTCTTAATGAGTGTGATCTAAGCCGCCGACAGGACATTGCACAACAGACAAACAGACAGACTAATTGAACAATGGAAGCCTGTACGCACCCCGCTATAAAAAGGCTTAGTCGCCTTGCAAGGCAAAACACGGCCTCGGTCGCTTCGTTCCCTCGTTATTACCTCGTTTAAATACCACAGACACAAAAAAAAC
Organism: Alaria marginata; assembly: GCA_037833945.1. Taxonomy (NCBI): domain Eukaryota; class Phaeophyceae; order Laminariales; family Alariaceae; genus Alaria; species Alaria marginata. Next base: position 7,709 of record JBBMKB010037785.1, on the reverse strand, counting down.
AGGAAACCCCGCGGTGAAGAAGGGGAGCACTCTTTCTGCGGTGGTGGTCGCGACACCACTCTCAGCCCCACGTGTCGCGGAGATCCCCACTATTGCGATTTAGCACAAACCATCTGCATCGAAAACAACTAAACATCTTCTGCCAGGCCCCACCCTCCCTGAAATTGCTGAGGACAGCCGCTAAGCCTTGCCCACTCCGAGACATCTTCGTGATTGCGCAGGTTAGCTTCCTCATACGTCCTATCATCCCACGGGCAGCCCTCCGCCCGCGCCCACTGCAAAATGCCAAGACGCCCCGCCATGGCAGCAACGGCGCACGTGTCGGCGTCCCAGTGGTAGACAATGCGTCGTGCCCATTTAAGCGTCTCTAAATGACCTCCTTTGGTTGCTTCGCTACAACCTTCCCCATCCCATGGGCAGCCTTGTGCCCGTGCCCACCGAACCAGCTCCAGGTGTCCCTCCTCTGCAGCTCTGTACGTCGTCACCGCGCTCCAATCAGCACCTTTCGCCCTCGCCCACTAAAGCACGTTCAGGTGCCCTCCGGTGGCAAGCACCACCACACGTTTCATGGTCCCAACTGCAGCCGTAAGCTCGAGCCCACCGGAGAATGTTGAGGTGTCCTCCCCTAGCAGCCTTCTCGCACATTTCACCATTCCAAGGGCAATTTTCGGAACGTACCCACTGCAGGATATCGAGATGCCCTGAACCAGCCGCCCCGCTGCACGTAGTAAATTCCCAGTGGGAGCCGTTGGCGTGTGCCCACTGCAGAACGTGCAGGCTGCCTCCGGCCGCAGCCGCTCTGCAAAGCACGTCGCGCCAACCGCAATCCTCGCCGAATGCCCACCAGATCATGTCATACTTTCCCCCAGCGACAGCCTTCACGCAAGCGGTGCACGTAGTAACATTCCAGGGGAAGCCGTTGGCTTGTGTCTGCTGCAGAACGTGCAGGCTACCTCCGGCCGCAGCCGCTCTGCAAAGCACTTCGTGCCAACCGCAATCCTCGCCGAGTTCCCACCATATCATGCCATGCTTTCCCCCAGCGACAGCCTTCACACAAGCGCTATAAGGCAACCCGCACCCGTTCGAGTAAGCGTACTGCAAAATCTCAACGCCGAAATGTTCGGCGATGTGCTCGCATACCGCCGGTCTCTTGCTTCGATACACAGGCCAAAAAACGCATGCTGATTGGCTACCAGTTCCGCCAGCGAGTTCATGACGTCTGGGTCGGTGTGAGCGAAAATATCTCTCCAGAATAATATTTATCGGCGGAGTTGCGGCCCGGCATCGTATTCCCGATCCTGAGCGAGGGGCAGTCGGCAAAACTCGGGAAAGAGGTTTCATTGTTGGGAGGCTTTCAGGCCAGATCAATCAGCACAACTATTAGCCGACGGAGCAGCCCTGACAGAGCAAACACAAACACAGTTTTACGGTGCTGCTTCTAACCGAAGAAACACCGACAAATATATATTACGGAAATTCGAAATATAATAAAATTAACCATTAAAAAAACGAATTGTTTCCACCTGTTAGTCGAGCTCTCCTACATGATGACTGTGTTCGTGCGGTTCTCTGTGTGTAGACTGTAGATCAGGCAACAAAAAATATTCACGAATGGAAGGCTAAACATCAAGCGAGGGTTCCCTGGGATCCGAAAGCCGACCTCACGACGAAGCCCGTGTTTCGCAGAAATGCTAGGCCGAAAGACAAGATAAAAGTCCTACGTACGACCTACCAGGAAAACGTGAAACAAGTCCTGTCCAAGGTGTTGTTTGGTAGGGTATACACCCCGGTGCCTACCAGAGTATGCCTAAACACCCAGGATTGGTACCCGGCTACCCCAGACGACATACTCCACTAGACACACCGTTGGACATGTCCTACAATGCTGAGACCACAACTACTAATAAGAAAACGGAGAGCCCCACAGGCCACTTTCTTGGGTCAGTTCTCTTCTTGCGAGTTTTTTCTGTGGGGTATCCATGGTTTGTGCGTTACAGCAGCGGCAGCCCAAACAGGAACAGGGGTGGCAGCTGTAAAGCACAGGACACCGAGTAACAAGCAAGGCAGCATGAAAGGCAGGCTGTTATTTACAGGAATATAACGGAGCCGTCATACTGAAGTTAGTGTACCAGGTAGAACGCAAACCCTCCGAAATAGGAAACCCAGCATGGGTCAGTATTTCTGTTTCTTACTAGGCGTCCTGTCCTGCAGTCGTAGAGAGGGTTGTAGAATACAGGAAGGAACGCAGGCGATGGCTGTTGAAACGTTCCCAACTGACGCTGGAAGCAGTTGCTTCTAAAGAGCGGACAACAAATTGATTGACGCTGTGTACAGGGCGGCATGCAAGCACGACATGGGGCGAGGTACCAATCAGCGCGGAGGCGGCGCAGCGAAGGACTCGACGGCGACGTGGCAAACGAGGCGCGTTCTAACCTCCGATTCTTGGGCTCAGGAGTAGCGACCGAAAAAATGAGAAGTGCGGCAGTGTCACCATACAACACGCAAGGTAGATGAGCCAGATCGTCGCTCAGCTCATCCACCACCCCCCCCACCACCTTGATCCGATGTGCTCTCGTCGTCCACGACGGACCCTCCCTCTTCCGTAGACAGTGAGTAATTCGTCTGTGCAAGTACAGGTGGTGCAGGCAACACGCTTTGCCAGGCGACATGCCGTGTGACTATCGAAATACGGTGCCTAGTCAGCACTCGTACAGAGCCTCGAGGGTAGTGAGGACCAGATCCAAGGTAAAGTCACTCCTGCGCTTTCGCCTGTAGCTCCTTGTCCTTTTTTTTCCTTGCAGTATTCAGGCTTGAGAAAAGGTAGACGTACTTCTGGGGGGGGGCAACCATGTCACATATCATACGGCGACTTGCTATCTGAGTTGGCCGTGGTCGCTGTGCGGTCCAAAGAATCACACACCCAAAGGGACGCTTCAGCCCAAAACGACTCAGTGACCAGAAACTACGGGGCGGGAAAAAACTCCGAAGCCTGGATTCGGCCCGTCATTGCGGCCGTGTTGATCCAACCTAGCGTGCGCTTTGCTATCCCATTGAACTGGGGACTGACTGACAATCTGGTCGAACAATTACCACCTTGGAAGGGACACTATCCGCCCGAGTATCCGCAAGGAACTGCTCAAACTGTTCCGAGGCGTCTGATTTGAGGCGGAAAAAATACAACCACGTATACCAAGAAAAATCGTCGCGCACTATGAGAGCGTACCGCTTCCTCCGCATAGACTCTACCATCTTAGGCCCTCCCAAGTCCACAAAAACCCTCCCGTGGTTTCCTATCTGCTCGTGTGTGCGTGTACGGTTTAACGTCATGGTGTCTCAGGCAATGCCATGGGTTGTCGTAGCATTGCCATGGCACTGCCGTGGCAATGCGATGGGTTGCCGTGGCAATGCGATGGGTTGCCGTGGCAATGCCATGGGAAATCCCATGGCACACCATGGGCAATGCCATGGCAACATCCATGGCATGCCGTGGCAACAGCCATGGCATGCCGTGGCAACCGGTGCCACGAATTACCATGGCTTGCCAAGGCATTGCCATGAAACCTCATGATCATGCATGGAAGCCGTGACGTGGCCATGGCATCCCATGAAACCCCATGAAACCCCATGAAACCCCATGAAAACCCGTGAAAACCCGTGAAACCCCATGATAGTTCATGGCATCCCATGGCGATGCCATGGCAATGCCACGACCTCTCCATGGGTTGACATGACGTCATGGCGACCCATAGGTGACCATGGGTTGCCTTGACGGCACCATGGCGCCCAGTGGATGGCCATGGCAAACCTCATGGCAACCCATGAAAAAGACAAATAACCCCGCGCCCCGCCCAGTCGTCAAGTGCGTGCCTACGATGGTCTCGCCGACTCCGCACATATACTGGCTGACGGAATAGATTCAAATTCGTACGAAGCCAAGAGACGTACTCTGGTGGATGCCAATTGCAGCAGGAAAGGGTAGACTGAAACTACAGTACACACTCAGCAGCAGCAGCAGCAGCAGCAGCAGCGGCAGTAGAGAAAAGTCACTGGGACCCGAGTGCAGAGCAAATAGCAGCAGCGGTAGTTGTGTTGACATGTGGATGGGTACATACAGAAGGAGCGCTGCCCAAACACGATCCATGAACGCACGCACCTAGTCCACGCGATGTTTTCCTAGCTAGGCACTGATGTACATCATTTGACTTTTTCACGGACATCCGCGGAGATTCGCAAAAAAGTAAAATAATACATCCCTCTAGCTAGGGGAGAGGGAAAAGTTGTTTATAACTTATTGCTCCCCAAAAGCACCTGGGAATTCCAGGATGTCTGAGGAGGCCATACAATGTTCTGTCAAATTGTTGACAGGGGGGAGGTACGTGAACGTTTGAGCGTCGTAAAGTTAAACAACAAGCACCACATTCTACGATAGAGGTTCACCGTTTTTTTTCTGAAGCTCCTCACTTGAGGAGCTCTATACCCTCACCGAAAACATGATTTTGAGCAAACTGAAACTGCAATCCGATGAACAAACCCGTGGCTCATCTGCACAAAAAAGCGTACTACAAAAAAAGAATGATATTCCGACGATTTTGGGTTAAGGAGCCCCGTCTTCCAGCAACAAAAACGCCAAAAAATGCTACCTCTATCGTAGAACACGTGCATGCAAGGTGATACACCTCGTACGCACACACCACCTCGTGTAACTGACAAACGGCCACGACAGACAGCCATTGTGCGCAAGGGACGCAGGCGCACACGAAATTTGAATTTTACTCGCGTCGAACTTCCTCGCCTGGGGATGGAATCATCTCAAACGTTTTGCACTGGGTTGGGAACACACCTGACTCTACGACACGATCATCGTTGGCGGTCGTTCCCAGCACCGTGACAACGAAACTAGCGGTCTCACCCAGCTCGTCTCACCAAGCAGGGTCTGTGTTCACGTAGCGGTACCCAGAGCACTGAATGGGATGTATTGTCTCCCACCGCGCCTACTTGCTCAAACTCCAACCCTCGCACCAATCTTCGATAGGTATACGACACACCTGCTGCAGTCTCGGCCCTGTTCGCCCTCTCTCGTCGCCGTGAGGGCCCCCTGCTGTGAGGTTTTCTCTGGATACACATGCGGCGGATTTTGAGGGGTTTCCACGAACCCCTGTTTCCCGTTTGAAGCTTTTTTATGTTGTCGATTTCATGGAACCATACCTCAGGTGCAACACTTCTACTGCTGTGCTTGTGTGCCGCTTGCTGGGTGCTGCCGGACTCGATTGCTGGCCTACAGAGTAAGGTGCCGGAATCGGATGGACAAGGCAAGTGGGAGTTGACACAGAGTTCGTTACATTCGGTGGGGGCATGGCCGATAGGTCCGAACTGTGTGAAGACCTGTTTATTACGAACCGGGGTGGTACGACGACTTCAGCATCCAGACAAAGAGGGCAGCTGAGACTACTCGCACAACCTACTACACCCACAGCTGAGGACCCTGTGTTCGACGCTTTCTTGGTGTCGGTGATGTCTCTCGACGCGTGGACTAGGTACGTACGCTCATGGAGGATGTCTAGGCAGCGGTTACGGTTGAGTAATGGATCCGTCTCTTGCCGCCTGAGTCTATTGGTGCAACCCAGAAGGCAGTGGGATTGTGATGGTTTGGATTTGAATTAAGGTGAAACCACGGCTCCGCCCGTGGCGCTCGGTCTGCGTCGTAGTGATAAATAAGCAAGCAAATGGGCGGGACACAGGACCACTCCAGACCATATACCTGGTATGACGTAAAACACGGATTCGTTCATGAGCCTGGCCAGTAAGCTCCCGAATCTCCGAAAAGGAGGGGCGCTGGTGTGAGGAGAAGCACGACAAAAAGTCCACTGGCAGGGCGAGTGGCCGGCCGAGAATGATGGGGGCAACATATGGTACGTTCCTCCTGGTGTTTTCGCTGACAAAGGCCACCCGCCGGCCGAGAAGTCTGTAGGGAATGACGGCTGGGGTTGCTTAGCACGTGCGTACGTACCTGGTTTGTATGCTGTGCATAGAAATGTGTAACTAGTACTATCAACAATGTACCGCTGCTGCCAGGTATGTACGTGTCATACATAAAGCGCGTACTGCTGCTGTAAACTGTATACCTACTGCTGTGTGTAATGAACCTCGATGCCTCTAGGTTACCTACTCTACATATTCAGCTCCAATCTTCTAGAAAGAGCCAGCGGCCTCCGGCATGGATTCGGCCCACCTACCAGCTGCCAGAATCGTGAAGTTTAAAGTATGTAAACTCAGTATCAAAGCTGGCTTTAAGGTTTTCACGACGCAGCTAACCCGGGACTGCCAGCAATGCTTAGCACGCGACGGCCACGACTCGGCGCGACGTGAAACCCAGTTTTGCAGAGGTTGTTTCACCCACCCTCTCAATCCATGCGGCAAGGCGAGGCTGAAACGCTCTTTGGTATACAGTTTGGGATTAATGAGGCCTCTCTGCTGCGACCAGCTATCATCTCACCCAGGGTTTCAACCCCCGTGTTGATTATTTTTCGGTTTCCAACGCGGCACCTCGTCACAGAGAGTAGTTACTCCGGTAACATAAACTCTAGAACAAATAAACCAAACAAACAAACAAAAATGTATGTCGTTGTCGGCGTGCCTCGCTCACAACAATGGGCGGGCGGGATGGTCTGTTGTTTCTCAACTACTTCCTACTTTTTTCGTTCTGTAGTAGGGTCGATTGTAATGGAAGTGGTATAATCTCTTTTTTTCTCTCTCTCAGTATGTCCAACGGAGGCTTTCTCCAAATCCGGGGCACAATCATTGCGTCCCCTCATTTTGGTTCCAAGATTACTGTATTACATTATGTGGATTGTGCATTTTGTTTGTATCCGTGATTTATTCAATATCGATTAATGCCTCGCTGCATATCGCCAGGTACCAGGTAGTTGTGAACAGGTCGGTTTATAGAACAACAGGCTGGGTGCTGCGCTACCTCGCATGCTCAGTATAATCGTGTTGCGAGCGTGGTATGCTGGATTCCCCTCGCAATTTTGAATTTCGCGATGCCCGTGAGTGCGGCAACGAAATATGATACCGTGGAACCACGCCTGCCCGAATTTCACACACATCACAGCCTGCTGTACAAAATGTACAGAAGTTCCGATCGAAAATACGAGAAACGTTAACTTGGCGCTCAGGCTCAAATTCTTATTTTGTGTACCCTCACCAGCACGATCAGCACAATGTCCAGAGCTTCCCACGGGCCAGGTCAAACCTCGCGGGTCGGGTCAGGTCGGGTCGCCTGACTCGACCCGACCCGTGAGATCTCGGCTGGCTGCCTGAATCGCACTACTGCCGTGGGTAGCGCAGCTTGCACCGGATGTGCGATGTAGGCGACCGATAGTGTATACTACAGTATTCCAAAGAGTTCTCTTTGGTTATCCGTCTGGGGAATTCCAAACGTATATAATTTTTTGAAGAAAAAATCTTGAGGGCACTTCCATTCTATTTTCTAGTAATATTTTCTTGAGGGCACTTCTATTCTATTTTCTAGTCATATTTTCTTGAGGGCACTTCCATTCTATTTTCTAGTATTATTTTGAGGGCACTTTTTTTCTAGAAAATCACTCACTTTCCCGTTGGGAGACGATCGAAAGTTCTGTGTTTCCGACAAACCAGCCGCCAATTCAAATTTTAACAGCAGCCTGGTCGGCCCCCGCCGCACATCACCG
>JBBMKB010037784.1:8051-30646 GCA_037833945.1 Alaria marginata | reverse complement strand
TCTGTCTGTCTGTCTGTCTGTCTGTCTGTCTGTCTGTCTGTCTGTCTGTCTGTCTGTCTGTCTGCCTGTCTGTCTGTTTGTCTGGTTCATTACATTTTCTTTTTTTCTGTCTATCTGCCAGTCATCATGGTCTCGCCGGCCGAAGGGTTTCAGCCGCGTCTTGCCGTATGGGTAAACAGTGTGGGTGACACAACCAGCAGAACACCGGGCGTCGCGGCGCCCGGAGCCGTGGCGGCCCCGTGCTGAGCATTGCTGGCGACACCGAAGCCGTCTCGGGTGATCAAGCTAGTCTTGCCGCTGACTATATAATTCAAAATACGATACTGCCAACTGACTGGTCGGCAACATCCTTGTCAGGGGCCGTTGGCTGTTTCTAGAAGACTAGTACCTGGTACTGAATAAGGCCATCGAGGTTTCCCGGCACCCGGGAAGGGGGAAGGATAGGGTTCTATCTCCGGATCAAAAATCCTCCCATGCCTCTTCAACTCCGACCAAATGGGAACGGAAACGGCGATCTCCCTGGTCTTTACCGCCTCGCACGGTATCGGAACCCCAACCGCATATGCCGATCGCTGAATCTCGGTTGCTTGTGGACCCAGCGGTACCAGGGGAGGGTAGGGTCCCATCTCTGGAGGAGAATTCCCTTCATACATCTACAACTCCAACAACCCGGGTACAAGAAACGGTGATTCCCCAGGTCAGTACTGCACTGCACGGCATTGAAACCCCACCCCCATCCGGTGGTTGCTGATTGGCTGGGGATCACGGAGCCAGCGCGCGGGGTGAGTGCCCCCTCGGGACACCGTCTAGGTTCCGCCGCAACCGGGGGGGATAAGGTCCCATCCCCGGATCATAAATTATTCCATACATCTATACATCCAACAACCCGGGGACGAAAACGGTATTCCTCCGGGTCGATACCGCCCATGACGGTGTGGGAACTCCACTCCCATCGGCTGATCGCTGGTTGGCTGGGGCTCACGGATGCAGCGCGCGGCAAAAGTTACCCCTCGGGGCAACGTCAAGGTGTCGCCGCACCCGGGGAGGAAAATATCCCATCCCCGGATCATAAACCCCTCCATACAGTTATAAACTCAACAACCTGGAGATGAAAACAGTGATCCCCGGGTCGATACCGCCGTGCACGGTGTGAAATCCCGCCCATACCTGCTAAGCGCTTCTTAGCTTGGGCTCATAGAGCCAGCGCGTGAGAAGAGTTGCCCCTCGGGACAACGTCGAGGTCTCGCAGCAGCCAGGGGTGATAAGGTCCCCTCCCCGGATCAGAAGTTCCTTCTTATATCTACAGCTCCAACGCCCCGGGGACGAAAACGATGATCCCTGGGGTCGATACCGCCCCGCACGGTGTGGAAACTCCACCCCCATCGGCTAAACACTGGTAGGCTGGAGCTCATGGAGCCAGCGCGCGGCAAGAGTTTCCCCTTGGGACAACGTCGAGGTCCCACTGCATCCAGGGAGGATACGGTGCCACGCCCGAATAGTAAACCCTTCAATAGATCTGCAACTTCAACAGCCCAGGGACGAAACCGGTGACCCCCCGGGTCGATACCGCCCCGTACGGTGTGGAAACCCACCCCCATTGACTGTTCGCTGGCTGGCTGGGTCTCATGGATCCAGCGCGCGTGGAGAGTTGCCCCTCGGAACAACGTCGAGGCCCCGCCGCACCCGGGGAAGACAAGATCCATGCCCGGATCATAAATCCCTCCGTACATCTTCAACTTCAACAACCCGGGGGCGAAAACGGGGATACACCAGATCGATGCGACTCCGCACGGTGTGAAAACACCCCCCCCCTCGGCCGATTGCTGATTGGCTGTACTGTGTCATACCGCACTTTGTTGACCTGCCAACCATGGACAAAGGTGGTTAGGCTTGAGCTGACCGTCCTTTTATAGTCCCGTGGGGTCTTCAACCACACACCGATGTATTATCACCGTGGATCCTCTTCGAGAACCCGTCCGATGCTCTCGCCCAGCCCCATGCTTGACCCTTCTTGCCGTCATCATACGTTTCCATGTCTTCCTGCCCAGATCCGATACACTTTACGAACCCGCACGTTGCTGACGAATGGGAGTACGTCGTTGACAGCTCATATGCCGCCCGTTCACTGGCGAAACCAGGATCCGACAGTGATACCCAATTTGCTGAGGGGGCGTAGTAGGCCCGCCGGTGGCACACATAGCAACTAGCTGTAGGCCTGGAACTACTACTATGTGAGAGAACCATAACCCCATCATACGCCCAGCCCGCCAAACCGGACAATATGCTTGACATGTTCATCCCCGATTGTGAAATTCTCCCTTCGTTGTTTTGTTCTTGTACTGCTGTCTTTCTTTCTTTTTGTTTATTGTATTTTTTTCTATTTTTTTTTCCAGCAGTTTGTCTGATTGGTGCAGTAGATACTTTGCTCTGGGTATCCATTGTCCAGTGCGTTTGACATTGCATCGAATACCCTCGTTAATTCGTTTTTTGTCGCATTTATAACCGGATAATATCCTCGTGCACAATTCCCAGGTACATGGTGACCAGAACCACATGTGGTGTGTAGCGATAAGGGGGGATACGTATTTTGAGTTCGTCGTGGGATCTGTTTACAACGATAATACCCTCTCATATTCCCATCCTGTAGAATGTGACAACATACAGTAGCTTTTATCTCGCGACGATGAAGAATCACCACGGACACTAGTTGTGGTGGGTTGGTGACGGCCATAAACAACGGGTTCATCCGAAGAATGCGCCCACACATTTAAGAAGGAATGCCGAACACCCTGTTTCTGCCAGGCCTCCTGCTCCCGCACCAACCTGATCCCTGCCACCCGCGGTTAAGTCCTCCAGACAGACCCTCCATAATGATGGCCGCCGACAGAGCTGAAAGCGAGGCGACCGTTGGGCCACAGTTGTAGAACCAACTACATATCCGGTTCACGATTCGAGATCTATTTTGTTGTTGCGCATTGTCTGTGACGGGTGTGACACCATAGTCCTAGGTAGATTATAGTTGGTTCATCAAGGTCAGAAGATCAGCGGTCCTGTTCTATGACTATTTGTGTGAATGTATACCCACCGAGGCACTTGTTCATTGGCGTTCACTTCGTGGTTTATGTTGGACTTCGGTCCTGCTTACCGCGTTAATAAAATACGATACATCTGGTATCTTTCTTCCTGAGAGCTCTCCTCATGGCTTGAGCCGCGTGTCACCACACCCTCTTCGTGAGGAAGCTTAACCCGTGCTCGTTTTATCCAACATACTAGTATTACGGGTACCTAGGAAGATGAGCCGGGGATACTGTGTGACGCATCGTGACGTAAAAGTCACGGGAGCCTTACTACGGGTTTCGTCGTCGAGGCCGATGAGCCCTGGATACGTGCAATTATCGAGAGACATGAATGGCTTAAGGGAAGAACCGATGTAGGGGTAGGGTACTGGACCGCCCAGGAATGTCGCGACTTACAGCACCTCCACCAACAGCACCACCGCCAGAAACAGCAGCAGCAGCAGCAGCAACACCGCCAGCAGCAACACCAGCAGCGGCAGGAGATGTTTCGATAGAGGCAGCAGCAGCAGCAGCACAAGCAATACCACTTTCAGCAGCAACAGGAGATATTTTGGAGGCAGCAGCTCCTGCAGCATTACCAGCCAGAAACCGCCAAGAAGACCAGCGAAGCACAAGTAGAGGCCCGAGCAGACGGGGAGGAAGCGCAAGCCAAGATGAGCAGCGCGCCACCGTCTAGCCAGACCACCTTGAAGCCGCAGTCACTATGCGAGTGTTCCGCGATGTTGTCCGTGCCGCAGCCGGTGTCCTTTTTGCAGGGCATTACTAGCGAGGGTTGGTCAATTCAAGAGGCGCAGCTGGAGGACATGGAAAAGGGCATGCTTCAATAGCCCGCGCAATAGCAGGAGGAGGAGAATAAGACAGGGTAAAAGTAGAGTCGGAAAGACCGACGCAGCCAATGCAGGCAGCGCAGCCGCGGCCATGCCCACCGGTGGAGGGAGCCGGTGGAGATGAGATGGGGGGTCGAGGAGATGAGCAGGTGGTTGCGGGGTGGAAGGCGCACGACGAGGAGGAGCGCGTTCCTTTTTGGGAGGACAGCGACAATTCCGTTTGGTGGCCCGTGCCAGACGAGGCTGAACGAGTAATGGAAGGTTCGATCGCGAGATTGCATTTTTCGTTTGATGAAGAGGTGGTTGTGGATCTGATGGTTTGGGTGACAATGAGGGCGGCGATACGATGGACGGGGGCGATTGGGAGCGAGCTGGGATCGGTACGGGGTGGTCTTACAGCAGCGCTTTCATGGGGTGGGAGTGCGAGGTGGCTGGTCGGCGTCGGACTCGGCTGAGACGAACGCGGGTACGAGAAAAGTAGAAGACCTCCATCTCCCGAGCATCTGCTTATCAAGGCACAGTATTGCTTTGATGCTACTAGTATGTGATACTACACTTAAACTGGTATGTTTCTGAGTCGGTTTTTTGCATTGCTTTGCATTTCTTTGCATTACTTTGCTTTGCTTTGCTTATTACGTACCAGCACTTGTTTTTAGTATAGCTATATCGTTTTGCTTGCTCTGTTTGCTTGCTGCGTCATACCTGGTACGTGTGACGGGAATTTTGGTCGATTCATAATCAACCATCTGAGGTCTAGAATCGACAAATTTTTCAGAAATATGATATATGGTTCATGATAATACACCGCGTACCACCGCATTTGGTTTAGAAAGAGCTTTTTGAACTATTATAGTTGCTCCACCGTAGCAGTAGTAGGGAAAACCAGTGACACAGGTTGAGATAAGTTATCGGGGTTACAGCAGTAACATTAATGGTTTGATAGTAAGGTACGAGCCTGGCGGATGGATTGTACGTTTTGGGAGGTGGTAGTACAAGGTAGCAACTACAATACCTGGTATGATATCATAGCCGGTAACAGATGGTACTGACCGTGTCTCCGTTGTGTCTTTGGTTTTTGCGTTGTAGAGATGGAATTTCGACTGTTGAGTGATCAACCATCTTGATTTCTCATATACAAGGAGGATCATGCTATATGCCGATTGGGTAATAATAGCGAAGCAGTTAAAGCTGCCAGGTGTTACACGAAAAAACGATTGAATGACAGCTCGATAGGAAAAGCAGGTAATACCAGGTACCTAGTATAATTTTATCAAACATGAAGGAGATATCTAATATACGTGTAATTTGGAAATGCTAGGTAAAAACATGTACCCAGGGTACCTTGTTATAGTTTTGTTCGAGATGAAATTAACTAGTGATGGGGTACTACTACATACAGTAGTTCTTACCTGCCAGGTGTCAAACTACCTGGTAGCAACGTATACATTAAATTAATGATTTTTTCAGCTAAGAAACTGAAATATATATTGTGCGGCTTTTTAGAGCACACTACCTCGAGCTGCAACAAGGGATTGGTCCATGGCTTTCTCAATCTTAGTCTAGTGAGAACCAATCCGAGGACCTTGTATTGTTAATCTGACTACTAGGAAGCTTGGTGATAGTAGATTTGAGAGGCTAACACTATGCAGTTAGTTTGTCTATCTAGACTTGAGACTAGTTCTTGATACCATGAAATGAAAGAATAACTGATACCGGATAATAACGTTGATGTTTTTGATCGTGCAGGAGAGTTGGGAGGCCAATAATGACTATTATTGATGATGGTTTGGAATATATTAACAGGAGATTTGATATTTTGGATTGGTTTGGCAGCACTTAACGATGAAATTGGAGCGTTATGACTGCAGGGGGACTAACGAGATTGAGCTTAAGGGGCTGTCTTTGAATTTAGGTTTTGAATGCTTTTGGGGTTATTGATATACTCGTTTCAACCCTGCTTCACTAAACTGATGACCGTGCCAACAATTCGGACGGGAAAGTTAGGTGCTGATTACCGGATTGATGTTGGAGTTTTTCGGTTTTTGGTATTTGGAATTTTCCGGAGGTACCTGGTACACTAACTTTGGTTTCTTCGGATATTGGATTTGGTGGTTTTGGGTGATTCAAGGACGAGGTGCACACGAGCACGACACTACCGCAATCAAGGGAGGCTGTAGAACCGAGTGCATATCCGGTTCACGATTTCTGATCTATTTTGTTGTTGCGCATTGTCTGTGACAGGTGTGACACCATAGTCCTACGTAGATGGCATAGTCATGGTCATGTGTTCTATATTATGAGCCTCGTGATTCTGGCGCGAAAGGCGCCCATGAGTTCAGTTCATTTTAAGTTCATTGTTGTTCATTTTGGTTCCTTTTGTCCAAGGTTCCGCGTTTACAAAACCCGATGCATCTGGTCTCCTCTTCTCGTGGACTCGCCTCATGGCTTGAGCCGTCACCACACCCTCTTCGTGAGGAAGCTAACCCCGTGCTCAGTTTAACCCAACAGACTGGGTCTCATGGATCCAGCGCGCGGGGAGAGTTTCCCCTCGGAACAACGTCGAGGCCCCGCCGCACCCGGGGAAGCCAAGATCCATGCCTGGATCATAAATCCCTCCATACATCTACAAATTCAACAACACGGGGGCGAAAACGGGGATACACCAGATCGATACGGCTCCGCACGGTGTGAAAACACCCCCCCCTTCGACTGATTGCTGATTGGTTGTACTGTGTCATACCGCACTTTGTTGACCTGCCAACCATGGACAAAGATGATTAGACTTGAGCTGACCGTCCTTGTATAGTCCCGCGGGGTCTTCAGCCATATACCGATGTATTTTGACCGTGGATCCTCTTCGAGACCTCGTCCGACGCTCTCGCCCAGCCCCATGCTTGACCCTTCTTGCCATCATCATACGTTTCCATGTCTTCCTGCCCAGATTCGATACACTTTACGAACCCGCACGTTGCTGACGGATGGGAGTACGTCGTTGACAGCTCATATGCCGCCCGTTCACTGGCGAAACCAAGATCCGACAGTGATACCCAATTTGCTGAGGTGGCGTGGTAGGCCCGCCGGTGGCACACACAGCAACTAGCTGTAGGCCTGGAACTACTACTGTGTGAGAGAACCATAACCCCATCATACGCCTAACCCGCAAAACCGGACAATATGCTTGACATGTTTATCTCCGATTGCGAAATTCTCCCTTCGTTTTTTTGTTCTTGTGTGTCTTTCTTCATTTTTGTTTATTGTACTTTTGTTTATTTTTGTTTATTTCCAGCAGTTTTTCTGATTGGTGCAGTAGATACTTTGCTTTGGGCATCCATTGTCCAGTACGTTTGGCATTGCATCGAATGCTCTCGTTAATGTGTCTGTTTGCTACATTTATAACCAGATAATATCCTCGTTCACAATTTCCAGGCACATGGTGACCCGAACCACATGTGGCTTGTAGCGGCAGGGAGGAAAATGGGTTTTGAATTCGTCGTGGGATCTGTTTACAATGATAATACCCTCTCATATTCCCATCCTGTAGATTGTGACGACAGAGCTTGTATCTCTCGATGATGAAGAATCAGCACGGACACTAGTTGTGGTGGATTGTCGACGGCTATAAACAACGGGTTCATCCGAAGAACGCGCACACACATTTAAGAAGGGCCGCCGAACCCCCTGTTCCTGCCTGGCCTCCTGCTCCCGCACCAACCTGACCCCTGCCACCCGCGCCTAAGTCCTCCAAACAGACCCTGCATAATGATGGCTTCCGACAGAGCTGAGAGAGAAGCGACTGGTGGGCCACAGTCACAATAGTGGAGGATCCCGACCACGTTGTTTCAGGCTGTGGTTCTCTTTTACAACCTATTCAATTGTTAACGTGTATCGTCCGGGTTTCCGGGCTGATGGGGCAGGGTTTGAGGACTCGGGGGGGTTGAATTGCGCAGGCGAAGACTGAATATTTTGCCGGAAACCCTCGCAGTTTACGGTAACCCAAAAGAAGGACGGACAGGAAAAAAATAGACGGGCACGCGCAACCCTTTCTGCCAGTCGTCGGTTTGATTGGTCGGGGCTGGCCTTTCGGCCGCCTGGGTTTTGTTGAAAAAAACAAACCCATTTCATAAATTAACAGTCTCGGGTGATTCAGATGTGTCAGTTCCCTCCTTAGACTGTAAAGGTTGACAAACTAAGAAATAACACGGTCTGGCCGTTCGTTTGGGCGCTGGCCAGCTGCTATCCCTCACTGCTTTGGTTATGCAGCCTACTCGGCGCCATCCCTCATCCTTCGACCGGGGCGTGCCTAGCTGCGCAAACGTTCCCAAGCAGTGAACACTAGTGTATTCTTGCACTTCAAGATCATGGAACAATACCCCCAAATAATCATCTTGTAAGCAACTAAACGACAGGTTACTCCGCGTTCAGTTCCCTACGCGATGTAACCCTCACCATCAAGTATATGAACAGTCTCGGGTGATCCAGATGGGTCGGTTCTCTCCTTAGACTGTAAGTAGAGGTTGACAAACTAACTCTATATATATCAAACCTGGTCTCGGGTTTGGTACCGCGCAACTGCAAGTCAAAAGCTTGACAGGTTGTCCTTCCCCGTAGTGTCGGCGTGGGATTTATAATTATTACTGACCGTCCCGCACGCGTCCAAACCAGTGAGACTCGAGGGCCGGAGTGATTGTTACGAGGTTGTTGTTGTTGTTGTTGTTATCACATTAACTCGCATAAATTATCAAGTCCGTGGTCACAGGACAGGCTCCAGTCACTCCGGAGTGGAATAATACCCCTCCCAGGGGAAAAAATAAAACAAACCAAAAGTGGAACACGAAAATATCATAGCCGAAGCAAGTCGTACGTCCGTCAAAACGATAAAAAGCGAAATCGGAAGTCAGCGTACGTACGTATCAGGCCTATAGGTAGGGGGTGCCGATCCCGCTCATACCTTACTGTAGGTGCGATCGCCCATAATAATATCGCGATCCATTCACACGAACAAGGACTTGGAATATAAATATCGTTCCAGCATTTGGTCCGAATCACTCAGAGAATAAATTAACGAGACAACCACTCGACTAAGACTACTGTAACTACCTAGCGAGAACAGGATAACAGGAAAAATACAGAGGAGTTACACCATACCTCGCCCATCGATGAGCTCTACACATACCAGCATCCTGGTGCTGGGCCCCGCGTCCGCTGGCGCTGAGAGCGCACTCAGCGCGGGGATCACCGAGGGATAACCTAATCCAGTACCGGCATTGGATGATCGGCGACAGCGTCAAACTGCATGCGTTGCTACCACGTCCTCCCCTCGCCCCTCCACCCTCTGCTCGTACACCACCCCCGCCGCAAATATATATGTTTCTTAAACCGTGAAGCGTGGCGGGCTTTCCCGTTGCACGGAGAGCAGAGGTGGTGGGGTTACAAGCAGATGGTGCAAAGTATCTTACCAGGTAGCCATCAAGCCTCTCATCAAGGCACAAACCAAGTGCACAAATCAAGTGCGGGCTCGAGTACATAAACACAATCCCGACATCCCGATACCCTCTTACTAGGTATTCCATATCCCATGGCACTCCCGAATACCATCAACCATCGGCATTGCTGTATCCTGTCAAGTACAACCAGCAGCCCCCCTGCTTTGTAAGTGATATAGCATGACTTCGTATTGTCATTTCCTCAAGGTAAAACGAGTCAATGAAAAATAAAGTCAATCAAGACATTACCTGCACTGCTGCGACAGGAATAAATACTACAGAACTATCGCCCCTGAAAGTCACTCCAAAAACCGCTAACCAGAATCACAATCCAGGGACAGCATTCAGAATCAAACTCCACAACTTAATATCGAAATCTGAAATCCAAATCCAGAGTCCGAGAACCAAAACCCAAAGTCCGAAATCCAAAATTCGAGAACCAAAATCCCAAGTCCGAAAACTCCAGCATCAACCAGGTAATTATAACTCAGGTACCGTAACTAGTGGTGTTAGTCCACAGCAATCAAACGGACATCAGCTGGTGAAATAACTTTGAGTCGAGTGCACTAGGATAGTATTCCCAAAACTCACTATATCATCAGTAAGGCCAACTGTGGATCGTGAGGCTTCCTACGCCACTATCTGTGCACTGCTGCTACATCGTAGGGGGGAAATATCCACTTAAGCAACAGACATCACATCGATACCCACACCGCCTTCCCCGGCAGTATTACCCCCTAAGAGCCCGTGATCGCTCGCCCCAGTCAAACCTCTCCCTGCCTCCCTACATTTAGCACTGCGCACTGAACGCCTGGCCGATGCCGCAGCAGTATAGCACTTCCTTCACCAGCCGATGGCATCCCTACCATTGCCCAGTTTTGGCGTTGGAATGTCAACAACAGAGGGGCGGGGGGTTGCGGGGGGTTATCTCGGGACCATAACGGATAAAGAATGATCGGGAATTTTGTTCGTGAGTGACACGTGGGCCACGTTACATCATTCGCGGGTTCTCTTCTTAAAAAGGGGAGGGGGGGTTGGAGCACCTGCATTCCATACTGCCAGGGTGTAAGTGTTGCACCCCAGCACGCGAGGTCCGGCAA
This sequence comes from Alaria marginata, assembly GCA_037833945.1. NCBI lineage: Eukaryota > Phaeophyceae > Laminariales > Alariaceae > Alaria > Alaria marginata. Next base: position 20,159 of record JBBMKB010037784.1, on the reverse strand, counting down.
CTAACGAGAGGGCGTACTGAACAGGCAGACGGTATCGACGCCACTACGATTGAATATAAATGGTTCTGCCCCGGACGCCATTCTGTGTATTATTTTAGTGCCAACACTAACACGCTATGCAGAATAAGCAATACCATGCAGGCGGTGAAAACACATACCAGTCCGGGCGTGAATGTAAGGGACTTTTGAACTCAAGTCAAACTACTGAAATATAGACCACGAATCTGACGACGTGAGTTCGAATCCCGGCATGATCACGAGTCCACGTTTTATGAGCTTCACTTTTTTTTCATTTCATTTTTTTTCTGTCGACCTATGTTGACACAACCAAGTACTACTCGGACCTCATGATTGGTTTTCGCCGGTTGAGAGCAATGAAATATGATTAGGATCGCAACGAGAAGCTCTTGGGTTAGCTGAAACAACTAAAAATACGATACTGAAAACCAATGTAAAAAAACTCGATTTTTCGGCCTGGGAGAGCTCAGTAAAATTTCCAAAAATTCCTTACGGGAAAAATTGCGCGAAATCCCAGGAACCCGGGGGGGGGCTGATAACTGAACATCCCCGGGTCAACCAATGGAATTGTGCAAAGCTTTGGCCTACCTGTATATATATTTGAATGTAAACGATTCTTAGTTTACGACAACCGTATTCTACGGCTTCCTTTTTCAAATGTCCCTTATATTCACACTCTTGCAGAAGTCCCATATATTCACGCCCGGACTGGTATTTGATATGCTCTCCAACGGCAACCTGAACAAATCAATGAGACACACGTATACCCTCCTCTAGAACTACTTCACAACTTACCCTTGCACAAGTCAACAAAGTAGTTGCCAGACATTACCCCCCAGGTAAAGCGTGAGTACACAATATACACACGCGCCCAGGACACGACAAGTGCAGGAACACCGAGTGCGCCTACCTTGCGAGCGGGGCTTCACGCTTCTCCCACCGTGGCCTGTTCTTCTCCTCTAGCTGGAGCAACGCCTCGTCGACCTCGGTGCACGTGCGTTGGGAGATGACCTCCTTGATCGTTCGTAGGACTCGGATTGGTCTGTGGTAGGTTATCCAAACGGGATACATACACAACAAATGAACCGCCGGTGTCTTGCTGTATGCTGTTGTTGTCAACGGTACGTAGAGGTTGGCCCAAAGCTACAGAGAAATGTGGCATCACGTGCGCATGCTGAACGAAGGTACGAAACACGCATGAGTTCGTTGCTTTGGTTGATTTTGATTGATTGGCACTGTTGTGATGAATGACAACAACGGCTTCACCGTGTACGTACGCGTCATGCACGCCGTTGGTATTTGCCTCTGTCGTTGAATCGATCGTTCATTCATGTCGGGCACCCCGCCATATCTCCGCTTGACGTTGAAAATAAAACTCAGACAAGGCTTTCGGCACGCCAAGGGCCAGCAGCCAGGGAAGGGATACAGGTTGCCTATATTCAGGTTACCTACTATATTATAAACGCTGTATTAAGGCTAGTCATAGCTAACGCTATATCCGACGACAAAGACCGGCCTAAGTGATCGCTGATATTCGTCCATACTAAGTGTTTGTGTCGAACGCCGACTCCCCAACCCCCCCGTGAAGGCTAATGTTTCGTTCCGTTACTGGGATCCTTAGGACGGACGGTGCTTCGTGTGCAAGGCTTCGGCCGACTGATACCATGCAAACACCGTCGGTCGGAGGTTGAATTTTGAACAGTGTAATTGCTCGTATTTTTAATACATCGGAGCCGACGCCATACCTTCCCACCACGATGGTTAGCTTCTGCCGGTAGGGGGTCTGGCCAACGGCATCGCAAAAGAAGAGCCCCGGGACCTTCAGTTTTCAAGGCATCGAGAACGTGTCGAGAGCACACAGGGGATGCAGGTGGCATACGCGGTACACCTTAGCCATCTAATAATGATGATGCACTTGCTGGTAGTAAATGCCTCCTTGCCGAATCGCATGCAGTATACATGGCGGACTAAACCCTCGTGTCCGTAGCATATTTTCGATTCCCTTGCGCATCGTCCTGCACATACATGTCAAGGTCGCTAGCGCTGGGGGCGGCACAATCACGCCCCACTTTGTGCCAGAGTTTGGTTTATTGTCGTGGAGGTTCTATACCGACCTGCCCACGCGCGTCAGAAGGACGGCGAATGGTTTAACGTTAGGTGTATCCCGCAGCAGTTACCTTTGAAAATAGAGCCCTCATAATCCTGTGGATACGCCCAGGCAGCCGTAGGTGGGTGCGCGATGCACCAGAGACGTACGCCGGCAGAATGGTGTCTTGGTCCTGCCACGCGGTAGAGTGAGACGGAAGCTTTTTAAGGGGACTGAAGCTCGAGAGCGCGTGACGTGACAGTAAAAGTGTGTTCTACGCCCGAGTTAAATCGACACTAAAAACAGACGGACGTGTAAGTGTGACAAGCGTAAACATTTAACTACCCATCCGCTAAGATATATTTAAAAACGAAGCCGTCGGGGAGGTAGCCGCTTACCACCGCCACATTAGCGGCTACAGGTGCGATGTAGATGTAGAAAATGCCTACGTGTTGCGCCGTGTCCGCGCCGAAACCACATACATACCTAGTTTGGGCGTGTAACACCGGTAACAAGACGATGCTAACGCGTACGGATGGTGTCAACACGACGAAGACATGATCGGAGCACCTAATATGCGCGTGCACTCGTGGCACGGCATGCCCTAGCCTCCCGCAGTTCGCTATTGCGTGACGTATCTACCAAGGTTGCATGTTGATCTGCATGTTAATGTAAGGTGGCCTCACATATAAACGTGCTTCTACAAGTTCGCTCTTTTCCCATTTGTATTTACCGCGCAGTCGGTACAGTCTCTACTACCGTAGACGCACCGTGCACGTCGTCCTGACAAGCTGCTTAGTCGATTTGTATGATGCCTGCTGGGCCTCGGAGACAAATGGCTCCTCTGCGCCCTCCGTCAAAACGGCCACGCCCTTTTCAAGTGTGCACCGGCATTGGGGAGATGTTAATAGTCATATGAGGGCGTCAGTTTCCTTCCGTGCGATTCGTACACCCACACTGGCGTAAAACATAGTTAAGAATGACGCCCAAATATGTATCGTGTGAATGAGCCAGGCGACAGAGACCACCATCAGTGATAGTTATCGGCGGGGTTCAACATGACGGGTGTAAAGCTAACCCTCATGGGGAAGACTGACCAGATTGATTGTATGGCATACTTTCGCGGTGCTTCGTTGAACCAAGGGTGTAGCGTAGGGCGAGGAGAAGCGGGAACGTAGGGTATGCTTCACGTGCGTACGCTATAGACCTTGATGGTGTACTTGTTCGGACGTATTAATCGTTAATACAGTTGCTGAGAATGGGCTGTCGAGAGTGTATAGCCTTCCCGCCAGAAAATCCCAACCACACTACACGGTAACCAACCATCGGTGTCCTACCCTTTCAGAAAGCAAGTGAGCGGTTGCTAGACTAACCGTTGTCCAGGTTGAGGCTGGTAGAGGTAGCCTTCTCCCGAATATCTCTGGGACACACCCAGAAAGGGCACGGCAGTGACGCCCTGCCGACGAACACAACTTTGATCGTTCGGCCACAAGCTACACGTGCACACATTGTCTAGATTTATCGCCACCACTGCGAACTATCTACGCTCCCCTTAAGCTTCTATGTCACTTCCTTCACCCACCTCGCGGTCGTCGGCAGACATGCCCTTGTGGTGCATCTTCTGCGCTCGGCGCACGCCCAGAACGTCGTGCGCAACTTCCTGCATAACGTGCGTCCACAATAGGGCGGTGGACAAGGCCTGATAAATACGCGGAAGACTCAGAACCGCTTTGTTTGGCAGGCACCGGCACGCTCAGAATGGCTCGCCATGGCTAGTTTCGCACTTACAACGCGCGTACTGGCAGCATGTAACACGACTGATAAAGTTAACATCTTCGTCATTGGGTGGTTTAACGATAATCTACTTGAAGCGAGACACACACGTGCTCATATGGATGGAACAGCCGACCAAGCGTTGGGGAAGATTAGACCACCCACAGTGGGAATGGGGCTATCCTCCTCGTAAAGCGTGCGCGTCTAGACTAGCTATCACAGAGGTGCAGTAGTATCACCACCTGCGCTCCTAAACTCAAGAAATATAGTACGATGATACTCTGCGGTAGAGCGTTCTCCGAGTGACCTGTCGCCTTGCACCCACACGGTTGGCGTTCAATTATAAACTGCGGTATGTCCAGATCATAGAGTCCCCTCCAGTGGTTGGAAGGCGACGCGAAAGCCACTGAAGCTCAAATCGAGGGTCGCTACGGGTCGTTCCAAAAGAAAGATACACGGTTGGGCTCGCACGAAGCGCAAAGTCTGACTACTGTTGCGGTGTCAATCAAACTCAGCCAGATTGGATGCTGTTGTTCCAAACCTAACCAGGCTCTAGACCGTGTGTACAACTCATGTCAACCAGCATCTCACCGCCAGGCCGAGCGGAAACTTGGCGACCATGCATTTTGCGGGGCCGTGGGCGTATCCCTCAAATGCGGTCTCATCCTCCATAATGATAGTGACCGCAAAGTAGTCCTGCAGCAGCTCAAAGATGACTTGGTTGATGTACTGCTCGAGCGGGAACCTGGCCTGGCGCGGACTGAGGAGGCAGCCACACGGGCAGAATCATCATCAGTAACACAACGTAGCGTAGGTGAGGGTGGAAATATATGTACCTGCTGTCCTGCGCGCCAGGTACACATTAAATCGTCCACAGCGGTTATCAAAATATGAGAGCGGGGCATTTCCACGGTGCCTGTCGCATCAACATCAAAACCAACCATACCTTACGTACCACGATTTAATCATTGAAATAGTTAGAGATATGACGCGTATACAGGCTGTAGCATGCAAGCGACATTAACACGTACGGGTGTTCTCGGCAGGACTTTAGTGCTGACTACTTGCATGTCGAATCGGCTCACCTCAAGATCACGTAAATCGTAGCCGCCAACGCTGCGGCAGGAACGACAGCGTACCACGTAGTCCACAAACGGTAGATCCAGAGGCCGAGGAATATCTGGAGCATTTGGGACTTTGCGCGATCACCGGAACGCTTCGCGCGCTAGACGTTGTCGGTCCAAGTAGCAGCAGATACAAGGGTAGACGTGTTACTTTTCGCACCTCCCATTTATGTCTGCTTTGTACTCGCGACGTCTCTTACGGATACCTTAACTATAGAGTTTATCTCGTAGAACATTCCCAGCATGGTGCAGTGTTGAAATGAAGGCGACGCCAAGCGCAGCTCTGCCTTGATCATTGGATCCAAGAAACAGGCCTGTCGCTTGTATCGACGGACACGAGTCAAACTGAGGAGGTTGTTATCCACGGAGCACGCCGTCGGATGGTTATATTACCAGCTCTTTCGACGTACCGACAAACCAGTTCATGTTTCGTCGGGTGTCCAGCATCATCAAATAATCAGACATGTGAGCTCTACCTCGTCTCACCAAACGTGCGAGCTCTCCACTACGCCTGACCAGATTGGTCATTGCAGGCAGACATGACCTCTTACCATATGTTGCCACGCTATGCGTAAGGCGGAACTGACATGAGAGGTACGCGATGAATCGTGTTCCACTCACTATATCCTGCATGATGTGCCTCTCATTTGTACGTCACCCGTTTCACAACGGAAAGTTGATTGGTGGTGACGTTGGTTTTATCACAGGGAAAGAGGCTGGGACGGAAGTATCGGTTGACTTCCTGCTCATGGGCGTCACACCATCGACAAGCCTATACACACTGTACTAGCCAAAGACGTTCAAGCAGTATATTTCGAAGTGAAACTCAAATTCACACCTACCTCTCGATCTACCGTTACGCACGCAGGTACAAGGGACGGCACTGCTTTGGGTGCATTGGCGCGGAGCCGTGACCAACGCTAAATAGTGCCTCGAGTGTGCTCACCATGCGCAGAATACAGACGGCGATGAGCCTTTTCCAGTAGGCCAGATCTTCCTTTCTGGGTTTGACTTTGTTGCCGACTCGCAGGGGCAGCGTAGCTAGAAATCCCAAGCTAACCACTTGCACACCAATGCAGGCGAAAGCAACGATACTTCCCCACTTCCATAACCAGGGACGCGAAGTAATCAAATCGAATGCCGAAGACGGGCAACCCTCGTCGGCGCTGCTGTCGGCCGAGGCCCGTGCAGGAACAACGTGCATAACTTCTTCGATCGGTACTCCCCCGACGGCGCATGTAGGTTCCGCGCCCTTGGCTCTGTCCATCAGATCCCTGGCCCAGGTGGACCTCCGAGAAACCTTGGATGGGTGGGGCGGCAAATGTTTAGGTCACGTAAGGCGTCAGCCACAACGGGAATTACTGCCCAAAGGCAATTGGAACATTATTGGGACATAGGGTCCTTGCAGATTGTGATTGCGATAGGAAGCGGTGAAAGGAAGCTGTTGCTTGACGCTTTGCAATGACAGTCGCCACGCACATCTGATAATAAAGGCGAAGTATATCATTTTACCACCAATGCCATAAGCACGACTAAGATTCCTGTGATAAATGATCGCGTCGCGGTTGCCAGATCAATGTGATTTTACTGGAAAGCAATGTTTGAGCGTCAATATACTGTAGTACCCGAGAAAGTATGATCGATGACTGATCGATGTGTTCGCACCGGTATGTAACCTGTACAAATCATTCCTCCCAGCAAGTTGATGCAACACCTCGGCTGCGCACTACGGAACAAACCTTGATTAATTAATTAATGAACGGGGCGATTCACGGTCGCTCGCTACGCACCCCGAACATGAAAACGTATTTTCACAAGCCGGACAGTTAATTGCCTCACCTTACTCACGCCATCGACACTAGCGGCCGGCATGGTGGCCTTAGGGACCTCATCAGCCATGGTGTGAGCATTCCCGCAGGCAACCTGCACATGCACCGGATTGTAAAGGCAGAACGTTTGAACGTTAACGCAGTCATCCCACGGTAGGGGTGCAGAAATAAGCTCCTGAGCTCCTGACATAAGGAGCTCAATATCTCATCCGAAACACGATCTCCATGAGTTTTTTTCGCGCAACCCGATCAACATTTCTATCCGCTAGTCCTAAAACAAATACACTCGTAAAAGGATCATACCAACTGGTAGTTCCTCACTTCAGGAGCTCAACCGGTCAGGAACTTTTGACCCCAAAAAGTGCAACGCCTATCGTGGGATGACTCAACGCAGTATACAAACAGCTGCCGCTTCGATCCTCAAATAGGTGCCGAACCAATGTGGTCGTACTCACAATGTTTTCAGTGCTACGGCGTCGCAGCACGTTGGTACAAGCCCCGACCGCGCGCAACAGCACCAATACGATGGGGGTAAAATACGCCCACGGTTTATGGTCGTTTGGTACGCACATCACGCATGAAACGCGCGTTCACGAACACTAAAGTTGTCTCACCTTGTCCGCGCCAACGATACTTACGGCCGGCACAGTGACATCAGCATATTCGGGAGCCGTAAAGTCGCCATCCTCAGACGAAACCTGTTGCATACGCCGGATGGTACAGGTGGAATGTTTGCATGTCAATATCGGTACACGAAATGTAGATGTTAGTCACGATCGCCAAACATCTGCCGAATTTGATGCGATCGCTGTCGCGGTGTCGTCAGTCCCATGGAACCGCAGAAAGTCGGTACAAAATATCGACCAGGCACTGCAGAACACGCCACGATGAAGTGGAAGACTTGACCGATTCACGGCCGTTCGATACGGACATTGCGCATGCGTTTATCGTTCACGAGCAGTAACGATGCCTCACCTTTCCGTCGGATTCAATGTCGAACGCCAGCTCGGCGGCATCGGTGGCCTCGTGCGACGTGGGGGGACTATCCCCAATGACAACCTGCACATAAGTCGGATCGTATTGGCCGAATGGTGTTAGAACGATAGCGCCAATCACGAGCGGATGTCGTTATGATCGCCGAGAAGGTGTTGAACCAACGTTATTGCACTCACAGCGTCTTCAACATAACCTTACCGCAGCGAGTTGGTACAAACCTCGATCGCGCGCTGAGGAACAAATCACGATGAACCGAAAGAAAGCAACGGTTCGCGATCTTATGGCTCGACCATCACGCATGGAAAGCGCGTTCACGAGTAGAATATTTCCTAACCTGGCTGTCGCCAGCGACGTCAACATCCGGCACATCGTTCTGAACGGCCTCGAGGGCCGTGTAGGGACGGTCTTCAGAATAGACCTGTACATGCATAATAGGGTATAGTTTGAACGTTTGAACGTCAACACCATACACGAGCACATGTACTGTAGTTACGATGGTCAAACTGGTGCCGGATCAATATGGTTGCTCTTGCAGTGTTGTCAGTACAATCGCACCGCCTCAAGTTGATATCAACTAGCACCAATACGATGGGCCATAACCATAATCTGCCGATGATGGTTCACATGCGGCCCGTGCGCACATCGCGCATAAAACACGTATTCACGAGCGCGAACGTTGCCTGACCTCCTCTCGGAAGTCGACGGTAACCATCGCCCCATCAGCATGAGCGACTTCGAGAGCCATGTGAGGACGGTCTCCAACAGAAACATGTATGTACATGTAGTGGTAGCACGTTCGAACGCCAACACGGTACGAGAGCAGATGTAGTTACAATCGCCAAACATGTGCCGGATTCATGTGGTGGCTTTCGTGGCGTCATCAGTACCATGGAGCCGCACGAAGTTGGAAAACATATTGACCGAGCACTGCAGAACACGCCACGATGAAGTGGAAGACTTGGCCGATTCACGGCCGTTCGATACGGACATTGCGCATGCGTTTATCGTTCACGAGCAGTAACGATGCCTCACCTTTCCGTCAGATTCAATGTCGAACGCCAGCTCGGCGGCATCGGTGGCCTCGTGCGCCGTGGGGGAACGATCCCCAATGACAACCTGCACATAAGTCGGATCGTATTGGTAGAATGTCGTTCGAACGTTAGCGCTAATCACGAGCGGATGTCACTATGATCGCCGAGAAGGTGTCGGACCAACGTTATTGCACGCACAGCGTCTCCAATACAACATTACCGCAGCGAGTTGGTACAAACCTCGATCGCGCGCTGAGGAACAAATCACGATGAACCGAAAGAAAGCAAGAAAGCAACGGTTCGCGATCTTATGGCTCGACCATCGCGCATGGAAAGCGCGTTCACGAGTAGAATATTTCCTGACCTGGCTGTCACCAGCGACGTCGGCATCCGGCACATCGATCTGAACGGCCTCGAGAGCCGTATAGGGACGGTCTTCAGAATAGACCTGTACATGTATAATATGGTATAGTTAAAATGTTTGAACGTCAACATCGTGCACGAGCAGATGTAGTTACGATCGCCAAACAGGTGCCGGATCAATGTGGTTGCTCTCGCAGTGTTGTCAGTACAATCACACCGCCGCAGGTTGTTTTTAACTAGCACCAATACGATGGGCCATAACCACAATCTGCCGATGATGGTTCACATGCGACCCGTGCGCACATCGCGCATAAAACACGTATTCACGAGCGCGAACGTTGCCTGACCTTGCTTCCAAGGTCGACGTTAACGATCGCCCCATCAGCATGAGCAACTTCGAGAGCCATGTGAGGACCGCCCCCGACAGAAACATGTACAAGCACATATATGTATAGGTAGCACGTTCGAACGCCAACACGGTACGAGAGCAGATGAAGTTACGATCGCCAAACATGTGCCGGATTCATGTGGTGGCTTTCGTGGCGTCGTCAGTACCATGAGACCGCACAAACTTGGAACAAATATTGACCGCGCACTGCAGAACACGCCACAATGAAGCGGAAGACTTGACCCATTCACGGCCGTTCGATACGGACTTTGCGAAAACGTTTATCGTTCACGAGCAGTAGCGGTGCCTTACCTTTCCGTCAGATTCAATGTCGAACACCAGCTCGGCGGTATCGGGGGCCTCGTACGCCGTGGGTGGACGATCTCCAGGGGAATCCTGCACATAAGTCGGACCATATTGGCATAATTAAGTGTGAACGTCAATAATGCCAAGCACCAGCGGATGTCGCTGTGATCGCCGAGCAGGTGTCGGACCAACGACATTGCACTCACAGTTTCTTCAGTACAACATTACCGCAGCGAGTTGCTGCAAACCTCGACCGCGCGCTGCGAGGCAAGTCACGATGAACCGAAATAAAGCAACGGTTCGCGGTCTTATGGTTCGACCATCGCGCATGAAAAGCGTGTTCACGAGTAGCATATCTCCTGACCTGGTCGTCACCATCGATGTCGACATCCGGCACATCGACCTTATCGGTCCCAAGAACCGTGTAAGCACGGTCTTCAGAAGAAACCTGTGCATACATAATATTGTATAGTTAGAACGTTTGAGCGTCAACATCGTACACGAGCAGATGTAGTTAAGGTCGCCAAGCAGGTGCCGGATTAATATGGTTGATCTCGCAGTGTTGTCAATACAATGGCGCCGCCTCAAGCTGATATTAACTAGCCCCCACACAATGTGCCATAATGTGCCGATGGTTCACGTGCGATCCGTACGCACATCGCGCATAAAACACGTATTCACAAGGGCAAACGTTGCCTGACCTCGTCTCCGAAGTCCACGGTAACCATCGCCACATCAGCAAGGGCGACTTCGAGAGCCGTGTGAGGACGGTCTCCAACAGAAACCTGCACATACACCGAGTCGCATAGGTAGAACGTTCGAACGCCAATACGGTACACGAGCAGATGTAGTTACGATCGCTATACATGTGCCGGATTCATGTGGTCGCTTTCGCGGTGTCGTCAGTACCATGGAACCTCAGAAAAGTGGTACAAATCTTGACCGCGCACTGCAGAACACGCCACGATGAAGTGGAAGACTTCAACTATTCAAGGCCGTTCGGTACAGACGTTGCATATGATCTTCTCCTTGACAAGCAGTAACGATGCCTGACCTTTCCGTCCGATTCGATGTGAAAGGCCCGCTCGGCTGCATCGGATGTGTCGTGTGCCGTTGGGGTAGCATCCTCAACGGTATAGTTCGACCGTCGCGTATGAAAAGCGCGTTCACGAGCGGCAATTGCCCTGACCCGGCTGTAGAAATTGACGTCGACAGCCGGCACGTCGACCTGAACGGTCTCGACAGCCGTGCAGGGACGGTCTTCAGAAGAAACCTGAACACGCACAAAATATTGTATAAGTAGAACATTAGAACGTCGCCATGGTACGCATCAGCAGAGACGGTCTTCAGAAAAACCTGTATGATACACACATTATATTATACAGTTAGAACGTTTGAACGTCAACATTGTACACGAGCAGATGCAGTTACGGTCGCCAAACAGATACCAGATCAATATGGCTGCTCTCACAGTGTTGTCCGTACACTGGCACCGTACCAAGTTGATCTGAACTAGAACAAATACGGTGGAACATAATGTGCCGATGATTCACGTGCGATCCGTACGCACATCGCGCATGAAACACGTATCAACGAGCGCGAACGTTGCCTGACCTTGCTTTCAAAGTCGGAGTTGTCCACCGCCACATCAGCATGGGCGACCTCGAGAGTCGTGTGAGGACGGTCACCAGAAGAAACCTGCACATACACCGAGTCGCATAGGTAGAACGTTCGAACGCCAATACAGTACACGAGCAGATGTAGTTACGACCGCTATACATGTGCCGGATCGATGTGGTCACTTTCGCGGTGTCGTCAGTACCATGGAACCTCAGAAAAGTGGTACAAACCTCGACCGCGCACTGCAGAACACGCCACGATGAAGTGGAAGACTTCAACTATTCAAGGCCGTTCGGTTCGGGCATTGCGCATAACCTTCTCCTTGACAAGCAGTAACGATGCCTGACCTTCCCGTCCGATTCGATGTGGAAGGCCTGCTCGGTGGCATCGGATGCGTCGTGTGCCGTTGGGGTAGCATCCTCAACGGTATAGTTCGACCGTCGCGCATGAAAAGCGCGTTCACGAGCGGCAATTGCCCTGACCCGGCTGTAGAAATCGACGTCGACAGCCGGCACGTCGACCTGAACGGTCTCGACAGCCGTGCAGGGACGGTCTTCAGAAGAAACCTGAACAC
>JBBMKB010037562.1:0-16368 GCA_037833945.1 Alaria marginata | reverse complement strand
GGATCCTTGAAGCAGCCGAACGGTTCATGGTGAAGTGGCACGAGGATGAGGCACAGCTGAGTCGGCAGCGCCGCGCAGCCACCAGGGGTGGTGCCCCACGGAGTGGGGGGAGGGGGGGTAACTGTAGGTGTGGAATGAAACCCGACCAGGAGAAAGGGGGCAGGGGGGGCTACTGGAGGACAAGAAGGGAAACCGGGGTGGATGATAGTAGGAAGGAGACGGCAGACAGGGTAGCAAGTGCAAGGCACCAGGCCGTCTAGTCAGCTGATTCGAGCGTGATCTTCCTTTGTTTTTACTTTTATTTCTTGCGCTTTGGTCCCCCGTGGTTTTCTTATTGCTACGTTGTATTTTATGTTTTTACTTTTTCTTCCTTCCTGTCCTTATGACAGGAGTCCTGTGGCGTAGGCGGATGGCGAGCCTGATTTTGCGTGGCTCGTATTGTTTGACGTGTCCTCTCCGGTGCATGGTTGACTAAAGCAGGACGGAGACGGTATACTGGGCAGAAAGGTAGCAGATCGATTAGTAGCTATAACCTGTCTATACTACTCCGACTCGTATCATGCCACCAACCGCTGCGGCTACCTGGAGGATGCTTTTGGTTTCTTTTATTTGCGTTGCTTCGGTTTGCCTGTTCCCCTTGGTCTTTGGGCCTACGCTGCTTATATGTTGTGGTATTGTTTATGTGTGTATTTAGCTCGTGCTCTAGTCTCTGCCACATCCCCTGCGGGGAGGCACGACAGTCTTTTCTCCTTTTTGTTTTCTTTTTTTCCCCTCTTTCGACTTTGCTTTCGTTTCGCTTTGTTTCTGTTTGTTTTGTTCATTCTGTTTTCTGTCTTACATATAATGTCTATGTCGTGCCTATCGTACCCAGTATGATGACGTGGCATTTGCATTGACTACTGTTCTTATTGCATAACAATGTAGCACCTCTGTGGCGTAGTGTTTTCACCACAGAACTTGTATCAATCTAGGATAGAAGAATTGGCACGGACACTGGTTGTGCTGGATGTCGACGGGTAGGATTAACGGTTAATTGTGAAGAACACACATACACAGGTGGGGTTCGGTCGAAGTAGGGTTACAGAAAGGCACTCATGATGCACAATAAGAGAAAATAACACGTATCTACTATTATCATCGTCCCGTGTAGCACGTAGGAGTCATCCCACGGTAAGGGTTGCACGTTTTGGGGTCAAACGTTCTCGACCGTTCGAGCTCCTGAAGTGAGGATTTACCGTTGGGTATGATCATTTTACGAGTGCAATTGGTTTTGGACAAGCATATAGAAATAAATGCTGATCGGGCTGCGCGAACATAAATGTTGGAAGCCATGTTTCTGGTGAAATGTTGAGCTCCTCATGTCAGGAGCTCCGAAACCTGTTGCTGCACCCCTACCACCGTGCGATGACTCGTAGCAGGATGAGTCAAAGGCGGTGCACCATAAATCCATAGCAGAACACAGATAATCCCTATGGTATTCGTGGAAACAAATACTGTTACAGGCATATCTCGACAACAAGTACGAGGGCATCCTCAGCAGCCACTCTGGTTCCTGCTCGGGGGACGGGATGAGAAGGCATCGCTCATCACACCGCCACGGTGATTCAAACCAAGATGGCCATGAATTCCAAACCGAAGGTTACACTCCAAACCCAAGAACCTAAACCACCCGACTCTCGAATTAAATCCAATTGCAAAATCCAGATTTCTTGAGTTAAGCTCCAGAATCACAAATTCTAAAAGACAGGAGCTCAAATCCAAACAAACTCTTCTCCAATTGTAAAAACACAATGTAAAATCCTAAACTATAATCTCAAAACTCCTCAAAAAGAAGTTCCCATTTCAAAGCAGGATCCCAAGTTCCTAAACCCAGGTTATCATACGCGTAGTCAACCCTTCAAACTCAACATACCATGGTTTTTCCAAACCCCCAAACAATAGCAAGTGTACAAACAACACTGGCTTGATCCTGACTTCTTGCTCGGTAGTTTCGTCGGCGTTCCGGGTTAAACGGTCGTCAACTAAATAAATAAGGGGTGAGAACACGTGTGCAGTAGTAAGAGTAGGGAATCGCACTCATATCTTAACCAAAAAACAGTATACACCGGAATCAGGGCTTTCATTTAAAATCTCAACCCAAATGCTCTAACCAATAACGGACAGTCAATATCCTACCAAACTCTATCAAACTAGGGTCTCAAAAGGCAAAACTTTCGATCCTGACACAATGTCTCAAACACCAAAAGTGTTCGATACCTGGTATCATAATCACCTTAAGTATCATACCAGTGTTATGGTATTGCCCTGGGGGCCTTTTAAAAGGGTCCAGGATACAATATATTTCGTCACCGGGACATAAAGGGTTTTATACGAGTTTCTACATGCCTTGGAGGCATGTGCGTATATGACTTCGCAAGAAATGCTTTTGCTGCACCTTTGGCAGTCGTGTTCCCGGCGTTCCTAGACGCGACAAGTAAAACGATAACAACATATATCGAGCATAAGTGAGTGCCCTGGGACCATCCAGTAGATAGACCTGCAGGGACCCGCGTCTGTACCACGCGACCTGGATCGCATGATAATTGACGTTGTGGTGCAGGGAGATAATCTCCTTGGAATTGTGTCCCTTTGCTCTTATTCCTGCACAGCATTGTTGCAAACGCGAATTTGCTCTACTCTCGTACAAGTACGAGATAGCTTGCTGTTCTTTTATTTTCTCGCCGCACATGAACCCTACCGAACTGCCTATATTTGGCCCCCCTGCTGGTAGCAGAGCAAGCGAAGACGGGGCCCTTGCTGAAGACTGGTTCACCGCTGTTTCTTGCGACTTGCCTTTTGTCCCTGAGCCTCCCGTTGACAGGCGAGTGCCTGACACAGCCACGCCGGCTGTCCAAAATAGCTGAACGGCTCGTTGCGCCCTGCCTCACGAGGTATCTACGCTCCTTGGATATCCCCTACCCAGCTTTATTAGCGGAGCCGCCGGCCATGCCTCTGAACAGTACCCTTCACAGCTCAGCTGTTGTTGCGTTGCCTGACAAGCTATCTGCCCCTCCCGGTGGTCTACCTGTGAGTGTATGTACCCACAGAGACACCCGCACCGGCAGAAATGTTGGCGCTTCTGGCGCTTCCGGTGTTCTCTGCATAATCACGGAGGCAGACAAGGCGCAGCAGAGTGCTCGCCCAGGCGACGTGTGCCCACACCCCGCCATAGCTCCTAGCCAGTTGCTCCTGAGCAGTGCCCTTCACAACAGAGCTACTGTTTCGCCGCCTGACAAGCGACCCGCCTATCCCGGTGTTCTTCCTTTGAGTATTAATACTCACGGAGATACCGGCACAGCCACAAATGTTGGCGCTTTTGGCACTTCTGGCTTTCTGTGCATAGTAACGGAAGAACCCGAGGCGCAGCAGAGTGCACGCCCAGGCGAAGTGTACCCACACCTCGCGAGAGGTATTAGCCAGGCGACGGTGGACAGTGACCCTGGCTTAGAGCCTCGGTCCGACCCCTCTGCGGCCCTATCGCCGTTCGCACCAGCAGATACGGCACTTGCATATAGGAACCACTAAAAGTTACTTTGTGGACAGGCGTTCGATCGCACTTTGTGATAGCATACATTTGGCTCGTGAGGCATTGACCACTACTGCACCACTTGAAAATAGAGAGGGGCACTCTATTGTTAGGTAATTTACCAAAATAATCAATTTCCTCTTGATAAGAGTACGGGTGTCTCTAATAGTAGTACGGCCTCGCAGCCTTCGGCTTGCATTGCTCGTCGTCTGAAGCGCCAAGCTGCTGCCGAAGTAGCTCCTACTACAGTTGATGTTGCCTCCATAACTACTGTTGCCAATGCGCTCGTGGCTGCTGTCAAGAGCCCAGACGTACCCATGACCACACCACACAGTGCGGCAGTTGAAATTGAAAGGGGAACCACTCTTGTGACTAGGTTTCACACTACTGCTGATGCTCTTTCGGCCGCTGAGAGTAGTACGCGTGCTTGCTGTTTTCGCACGCGAGCGTCGTACTGTTCATAATATTTCGGCCACTGCGACTAGAAACTCTGCTGCTGTTTGTGCAATTGCGCACCATACTGCTGATGATGCTCTTTGGGCCTCTGAGAGGAGTACTGCTGAAGCTGCTACGAGCCTAGCAGAGACCCGCAGAAAGTCCACCGGTACTGCTGGTATTACTGAGTCGTTCTACGATAGCCCCCCTAACGTTTATTTAACGAAATCGCCGGTTTTGAAACCTGCTCTCGGCCGTATCTCCTGAAATACGGTGCCTGTTGCCACCCCGACGTCATCGTTCGATAGCCCTCTGCAAACCAGAACACATATGAAGACATAACTTAAGTAACACCACTCTTTGTGTCGAGTTGCCATTAACAGTTCGTTAAAGAAAATCACTGGTCTTGGGGGGGACTATTTTTCAATTGCTCTACTGCTGCTGTGACTACTGCAGTACGTGACACCACCTCATCCACTCTGCACGGTACTACCTAAGCAGGTGCGAGAACGTTCGGGTCCGTGCCCGTTTCCCAGAGCACAGCTGGGGTAGCTATTAGCACCCCTACCTCTGCGACCCTCACTACGGCTGGCGCGATAGGCGCAGTACCCGAATATGTCGCCACTGGCGCAGAGCCCGCTTTAGCAGGGCTCAGCAGCACTGCTGCGGCGTCTTGCTGTGCGACCAGCAAAGTCTTGGCCTCACGCTCCACGACCACCGCAGCGCATGACACTCCCTTTGGTCCTGGGCGACGCGCTACTAAGGCTGTTGCTACTGCCGTGGTCTTAACAACCAAACCCACCCACGACGTTAAAATGGTAGCCGCCAGGTTTGGGACCACCCCGCGCCTTATTCCGACCGCCGAATCTAGCTCACAGCCGCCAATCCTCTTTTCCGTCGTGACCAAGGCCCTAGAAACAGCTCGACGCGCAACTACCACAACGATGTCATCGGGCTTCAACTACTCTTCTGAGGGTCGCGGGCGTGGACGACACCGCAACCCTGACCACGAGGAGCTGAAAGAGGAAGCTCTCACGCCGAGCCCCGGCCAAGACAAGGCGACGAGCCCTCCGGAGTCCCCTCCGCGAAAAGACTGGGGCGGCACCGCGTCTCCCCCTACCTCGAAGACGGGAGGCGGGGAACTGTCCCCTCGCAGCGGAACGGGCACCCTCGCGCTCGGAGACTGACGAACGAACGCTCCCGGGTTCGGGGTCTACCCAGCCAGTTCTCCCACCCCCCTCGGCGACCACGCCTCTTTCCTTGTTATGCAGGTAAGAGACGCTATGGGATAGCTACCCGCCGAGGCGCGCAACTGCCTCGACCCCCCCCCGCGGTTTGGCCGATATTACGGACAGGGTCCAGGCGACGAGAGATCGCGAGGCTAAGGAGCGGAGTGACCGCTTCAAGCCGGAGAGGCTCGAGGCAACAGTCCTACCTGAGCAACAATCTTCGCAGGGTGCACAGCTCGAGAAGCGGCGCACTCGGAAAGCGCAGGAGAGCCAGATCCTCCACGCGTTCGACCTGCCACAGGCTGAAACCACAAGCCAAGCGAATGCGCCGGAAGAGAAGGTGCAGCGGGCACGTGAGGCTGTTCGTCTCGCCGATGCCAGCGCCACATCTGCCCGCGAGCACCACCTCAACCTGAGCACCTCCACCCCGGAGACGGCTATAACTGTGGGGCCCGCTGACAATCACCCTGCCGTTGCGAGCGAAAACATCCAAGAAGGCACCTTTTCTGCCGCGGGAACCCCCTCCATAGTGACGAAGGGGGTAATGTTTTCGGCCACCTGCCCCGTCGGAGGAGACTCCACTATGGGTGCGCGGGCCCACCCCACTACCACGGCCGCGAGCCAACCCGCCTCTGAGGTCGCGGGCGTTTAAAAGTGTTTGGGCGCCCCCCCCGCTGTTTGCGGACTCGTTCCTGGGGGGCAGCGTCCAGTGCATGGCGGGCCACCCTCGCGGGAGTTCTGCACCACGGCGCCGGCCGCCTGGGTTATGCAGGGTCGGCGGGCGCGTGACCTGACGGTGAAGCAGGCGATACATCGGTACTCCCGACTGACGTTTTTCCCCAGCAGTGGAGCTCCCTCTTGGTGAGTGACATTTGTGCCGCGCTCACTTGCGCCCACCAGTCTGTGATTGCCGTGGTGCACGGGCCGACACCGACGGAATGGGCAGAGCGTGCGACCGACAAAGCCAGAACATCCGACCGGGGTAGCCGTGGTGACAGCCGGGATGACGGAAACGGTCGCGGTGGCGATGGTGGCGGCGGTGGCGGCGGTGACAGGAGCGCGACTGCTTTGGGGGCGGAAGGGACCGCGACCGCCACTCAAGTCACAACAACCACGGCCTCGGGGTACATCAGCAGTGGTGGTGGTGGATTACGGCGCAAGGACTCGCACCGTGGTTCCGGAGATGGGAGCAAACGATCCTCTGACGGAGGAGGGGGACAATGGCGCCGCAGTCATCATCAGGGACGTGCCTCCAGCAGCAGCTCCGACACGCCCTCAGGCTACTTGAGCGCCGGACACACAAGGGTGAAGCTTGAGGCTCTTCCCAAAACGCAAGAACTCTCGCTGCGCAACGTGACCGCGGCGACACTTGGGTTGATGTCGCTTACCGATGACCGCGTGCAACCGCTGTCGTTTGCTCTTGCCCGCGCGCGCCAGGCCTCCATAGACGCGACAAAATCCACGGCTGAAACTGATTAAGTTGCCTCGGTTGGGTGCAATTCCGTAAACGTGGACACTCCCAAGATCTACCGCGTCTCCACCCTGCCCCCATCGAACCGCAACCAAGCCCTCGCTGCCCAACGTTTAGTTTGCTCAGCAAAGCCAGCCCAGATAGACGTTCTGCTGCTTTGTGACAAACATTGCACCCTACGCGGCTTGTAGACAGAAGTTTGGATCCGCGGCTGAGACCGCCGTCTTCACAGAGCTTTTTTGCGGGCTATTCCCCTTGACAAGCCTTCCACCCTCGGCCTTACGACTGTCATTGATGATATTGTTGGCCAGGTCACGCGTGCTCTTGACCAGGGAAATATTGAGTCGGCTGTCGAGCTTTCTTTACAACGGCTGAGTCGGCAGTACGACGATAGAGACGCGGCGTCTGCTCTAAGTGACTTGCAGAATTTTGGTGTGGCAAACGGCACGCCATACTCGACCTATTACCGTGAATTCTGGCTGATGGTCTCGGGAGTTACGGGAAGCGAGCGTGCATTGGCGCTGGGGATGGGGCTGGTGCTGGAGAGAGTACGTCCAATTGTGAATGAGCAGTACCCGCAGGTCATGCCTAGCCTGTACCCTGGAGAGCTGGAAACTCGTCCAGTTATTTTTGAGTCAACGGATGCAGTGTGATTGGCTTCGAGAGTGCTCGCCGAAACAAAAACGCCTGCGATCAACGGCAAAACATTGAATTTGAACATGCTACCGCATCGGCGGGGCACGTTGCCGTCTCGTCGAGCGCGTCGACTGCCGCCCTCGGGCGCGGGCAGGGACAGGAACTCTCACAAACATCTGCCTGGGCACCGATCTCTCAACGCAACACGGCAATTACGAATGTGTCACGTGCAACCTTCTATTCTGACGACGCCTGGGTCTTATCTTCGTCGTACTCGCACTGGCCGTTTGCCCACTGTCATAAAGTATTCGCAGTTACTGGTACTTTTTACGCCGACGGCCTCCCGCTATGGAGTGGTCTCTTTTCTCCGACACGTCCGCCCGCGCGACCGCCCTACGAGAAACCAAGGGCGCTGCCTGAACGGCCGTGACCACTCTTTTGAACGATGCCAGCGCCCGTTTATCAATGCTAGCGGCTGCATCAATCCGGAGCTCGGCCAGCTCGGAGACAACGGCGACGGGTACCGTCGCTGGCAAGAGCACATGGTGCGCTACCGCCACCCAAAACAAACCTGCGGGAACAGGAAATGGTTCCGGCAAAGGGCACCGGCCTTGGCCAGTCCGGCATCACATCCAAGGACACACGCACAACTTCGACGGCCACGTTCAAGACTCGCGCTCCGGATACACACAGTAAGGGTCACACGGTGGCTACGGTCAATGCACCAATTGTTCTGCCGTAACTATCCATCAACCTGTCCCCCTCTCGCCCGCGTCGTCTGGAAACGCCCCGCCCATGCGTCTCGGAGAGTTATACACAATGAACAACAGCACCAATGCGCGCCAGCCCGGCACTTTTCGCGCTGGCAACTAACATCGCCCCGACGATGATACTGCACCCCTCGGGCATCGGCCGCCTGAATTGCCGGGGGAAAACATATATATTTCGCAAGATGTTAAAGTACTCTATATCCCTACGCTCGGAACGTTGCCCGTTGGCAGGGATGCGTACTTCCCGGTCGCGGTAAGTACCCAAAATTAATTGGGCTGGAGGTAATAATTATTTTTAGAGGAAATTATATACGTCTCCTATCCCCGGGCAAATAACGCCTTCATATAGAATGGAAACCCCCATTTTTTTTATTTACCATTTTTATGCTGATATGTTGAACAACAGAGCAGAGCGTTACGTAGGCACCCATAGACGACCGAGAGCTGCGCCACACGCAAAACACAACAACTGTGTGCCGGTGCGGCGGAGTAGTATACTATGGCGTTCAAGCGCAACGTCGTCGTCGATTTCTGAGTTTTTGGGTTGCGAGTATTTGGGAATGCAGCGCTGCCCACTGTGTTGCGAACACATCTGATGTTTTTCTGCGAGGAATTGGATGCTATGGCAAATAATCGAAGGAATGGAAGAAGAATATAACCATCTATAACAGGTACCAGCATAGGGGAACATATTCGGATGGAAAGGGTGAACTCGGCGCAGATGCAGCTGGGACGCTGATATTTCGTTGAGGCGTCCAGCGTCCATCTTTACAGTTTCTAGTCGCGGATAAGGTCGCGATCGCTACACGCATACGAAGCAGCGCACTGCTGTAGCTGCTCACTTCCTGCTTTGCGCTTTGCGTTGCTGGTTTACCTCGCGACATAAGTATGATCGTACATAAGAGATCGCTATCAGCACTACAGCAGTAGTGGTGCTATTTTTCCAGTATTTAATGGCTGCAGGACGAAACCAACGAAGGCATGAACAAGTGAAAAATCGACTGAAACCGATGAACATTTACTCATCAAGTATCATACTTGCATCGTGCGCAACTGCTACTACTGTGTACCTGGTGCAGGTAGCCTGTAGAGTGAAAATTAATGTCAAAGGCCTGAACGAATCTTACACTTGTGCTTCATGTAGTGCATGGACCACCCGGAGATGGTATTTCACCCCCCCCCCTAAAAATGACGCCTTTATTTCCACGAACAAGAGGAAATAGGGGACAAATTTTGGAAAGGCCGAAAAAGGCTGTTTCCCGGAAATGTTTGGGTTCCGGGGGAGGAAATATGCATCCCTGGCCGTTGGTGCTGGCAGCATTTCATGGGCTTCTGATACGTTGACTGTTGGTGCCGCCGAAAAACGCCGCGTCACAAATGTCTCGCCTATCGTACAGACTTGAGAACCAAGTTTCGGTTGCCGCTCGGGTTGAGCCCCAGCAGCGCCCAACCTCCGCGTCTCGCCCACGCGTGTTCCCACGTCTGTTTATTTTACTGGCACCACTACTGTGACGAGAGCTCTCGCTTCGAGCAATTCCTCTCCTCGTACAACAAACGCCCCAGGACGTTCCCCGCCGCGCCACATTGAGTTTTCGCGAGGCCGCCGCCCTCCGCCTCAACCCTATACAACTCCCCCGCCGGCCTCAACCTTAAGGTGATGGTCAGTTCGAGGTGCCGGAAGGCCGCCGCAGGAACCCCTAGCTCCTCGGTTTACAGTCGTCTATGCGTCCTCTCAACATAACTGGCGGGCGTTCTGGCCTGTTCCTTAATGTAGAGAAACCAGAGGAATTAGCTACTTCGTCCACATTTTCACGCATGGCTACGGGACAGGAACCCCCTCGGGCGAGCACTCGCGTGCCTCCCACGCAAGACCCGTTACTAAATTCGTCTGGAGTCTCTGCAGGCTCTCCTTCGTCTTTTCGTGCCGACGTTCACCCTCTCCGGACTTCCACGGCATCAGTGGAATAGGCGCTCCCGACACTGCTCGTCGAACCCTTGGTGACTCCACAGTTTTCGGTCAAACTAACCGGATAGCCCGCCCGCCGTGGCGCAGATGATTCGCTGTTCTTGTCAAGCAGAAGCAGCTCCGAGCCCATTGACCCCGTTGACCCTCGGTCGACGGGCGCAGAGCGAGCACCTTCTTGTAATTTTCCACCTACGTGCAACGACGCGTCCCAGCCGGTGACCGCGAGCCTGTCCACGCTCATCGCGTACGCGACCCAGTGCCCCCAAAGGGCTTCACTGCGCGCAAATACAACGCACACCAACGGGTCGGCTGCCCCGGCCTTTGATCCCACACATGAGTTTTCGTTTCTAAACGTCGTGTTTTTCAGGCAACTCCCCTCCATTGGTGTACAATAGTCTCCGTCGACGTTTATTGTCGATGACGCTTTATATTCCTGTGCAGAGCAGTATATGATGGGGGAACAAGCGCGCCTCATCCGCGACCGCAATGCATTGGATCGCATTGTGTGCTCATCAGATCTCCAAGATGGTAAACGTATTCGCCGTAGCGTTTGGGGTTTCGATCATGCAATTTGGGTGCGAGAACGCGAAAACACCGTTCTCGCAGGGGCTTTCGCCAAGTTTACGCAAACCCCGTCCATGAAACGCCACCTTTTGGACACTGGCACTACGCTTCTAACCGAAGCGAGCCCTTTTGACCCCGTTTGGGGCATTGGCTATCGGGCGGACAACCCCGACGCCCACGACCTCCGCTTGTGGAGAGGAACGCACTTGCTCGGGCAGACTCTTTCTACCGTCCGCAACCTAATTCACGACAACACGGACCGTTTGGTACACCCCTCCAATTCTTCTAAAGTTTTCACTCGGATACCATCTGAGAAAACTCACGAGATCGACCCCATGTCATTCCCGCGCCTCGGTCCTCGGCACGCGCTTACCCCGGCCATCCTTCGTAGTTTTCGATGGTATACCACAGCCCTGAGGTGCCGGATGTCGTCCCTTGCGCGGTCCCCGCTTTTGTGGAGTCACCCCCACTCCCCGGGCACGGCCCGGATCTGATAGGATGCACGATCACGCTCGACGATGCCTCCTTAACCATTAAAATCGCCGTCCACAGTGGGGCGACCGCCTCCGCGTCCTTTGGTTGTGTCGCGCTATTGGAAACTGGCTCTCGCCAGAGTTTAACCCGCCACGATATAAGAACAAATGCGTTCGTCCGGTGCGCCTACAGTACGTTGCGACCAGGACTCCGCCCCAATTTGCTGGGGGGGGTTGGGCAAATCTTCCCCCCTGCGAACTTCGGCAAGCGTCGGTGTGAGCGTCCACTCTTTCAGGATGTGTCAGCCAACGAGCTCCCTTGCCGCGTGGACCTGCGTAGTCCCCCCCTCGGTGATGCAACACGCGGTGCGTCCGGAGCGCAATAGCTGGATGCGATTTAACACACGCTCCTACCGCTCTGCCATATCTCGCCTGTCTGACCTGTGGGTTTTCAGTGAACGGACGCTGGCACACCATGACCCTGCGGGTGCATCGGCCTTCCTGCCCGACCCCCGGGCTTCTGGCGATGGTTTTGACCTCCGCTACGACGGCATCGAGAGTGTCACTTCATTCGACTAGCCTTAGCTGCTCGTAGTTCACTTCGTCAGCAGTAACGACTCACCGGCCCTTACAGGCCAGTATCTCGTTGAAATACTGCCACATTCGGACCTTAATTTTGCTCAGGAACACTTTGTCAATTCAGGGCGACAGGTCTTTCGCATGGCTGGCACTGCCAACTTAGAGTCTAGTGACCGTTTCGGAACCGCCCATTCTCTTTTAGTGCGGGCGCCCCTTGACGTTTTTTAGCGTACGAATACCGCCCCATACCCGTCTATTGACGTGCTTGAGGTTGCGATCGTTTCAGGACCTTCCCTCACAGCAGCTGCAGCCACGACTTCGCCCTCCCCTGCCCTGCTAAAGCGTTTAAACCCTGAACAGCGCGCTTCGTTCCTGCGCGTCTAGCACCGTCTGCCAGAGCATTTGCGCGGCATAGGTTACTACTTAAATCGCCCGGAGTGGACCCCGGTTGCCATAGAACAGCTGGGCGAGCTTGTCTGCGATTTGGGCTCCTGATCTCTGATACCTTCCTAGATTACAACTCCAGAGGACAGAGCGCCCGTTATTTTCCGACCCCATCGCATAAACCCCATTGTGGCAAATGAGGTGAAAGCTATTTTGGACCAGTATCACGCCACCGGCCTGATCCAACCCTCCACCTCGCCGTACTCGAGTCGGCTCGTGGTCATCCCGAAGAAGTCTGGGAGGATTACTGTTAACTACAAGAAGCTAAATGACATCAGCAAGCTCAGTCGGCTGCCTACCCCGCGTGTCGACCATTTTCTTGAATCTCTGGGAAAAGGCCGCGTTTTCTCCCCCTTCCACATCGTGTCGTCGTTCCACCACACGACCGCGCACAAGAACACCGTTCCACTCAGGACGTTTTTCACAACAACGGGTCTTGACGAGTGGCTGTTCATGCCCCAAGGTAGCAGCGCATCGTCACGTTGGTTTGTCAAAGTCATAAACGAGGTTATCAAGGGCTTATAACCGTTAGCGTCGTACCTCGACGACGTCATTGTGTTCTATTCAGACACATCGGCCCACATCAAGACCTTTCTTGCGCTTTTCCATCGACTATACAAACACACCTCAAGCTTTCACCCTCGAAAGCCCGCCTCGGCGCAACGGACGCCGGTTGTTTGAGTCACTCCATCTCGCCCGCAGGCATGCGCCCAAACGCAGAGAAAGTGTCGGCTTTGAC
This sequence comes from Alaria marginata, assembly GCA_037833945.1. Taxonomy (NCBI): domain Eukaryota; class Phaeophyceae; order Laminariales; family Alariaceae; genus Alaria; species Alaria marginata. The sequence goes on along the minus strand of JBBMKB010037562.1, from coordinate 3,497 downwards.
CCTCATGCCCATGACCGGCGACCTGAAACAGCTTCGCTGTCTTTCGGGTGGCCTTTAGTACTACCGAAACTTCCTGCCAGACATGTCCAAACGGAGTTGTCCTATTACCGTCGCCTGAAGGACATTAATATATTGTTCACGCCAGCTATGGAACGCATCGAACCCGAATCTCTCGCCGAACTCGCCGCCCCACCGTCCCGCTCTTCCCAGGTGTATCACGACGTCAGTATCGATGGTTTTGGTGCTACACTCGAGCAGGAGCAACTACATGGCTCCGCGCGACTCATCGCCTATGTAAGCCGCGCTAACCTCGACTCGGGCAGACATTGGGCTCCGCTCGTTTTGGAAGCTGGTAGCATGATTTGGGCGATCAAGAGCCTTCGAGGCTACCTTTGGGACAGGAAATTCATCCTCTTTTCGGACCACAAGGCTCTGGAAAATATCGGTATATTCTCGCCATCCGTTTCTTCGTCTGCGGTTTGAGTTTTAGCACTTCCTCTGGCGCTCCGAAGCTTCACAGGTAGAGGTGTGGGAGTAGGTTTATGAAGTGCCGCTTCTTCCAGTCGTGTTTTACACCGTAGAACCGGTGCTTTTCCGTTTGCGTCCATGTTGTATGCATGTACGGCTCATCTGAGTGGGCTAGTGTTGTGGCATTGCCCTAGGGGCTTCTGAAAAAGGCACATAATACAATACATTCCGTCACCGGGATAAAACATAGTTTATAAGTGTTTCTACACGCCTTGGAGGTAACTGCGTTTATGATTTGGCAAGAAATGTTTTTGCTGCATCCTTGCAGTCGTGTTCCCGGCGTTCCTAGACGCGACTAATAATAAGAAAACAACATATAACAAGCTTAAGTGGGTGGCACCTTGGGACCATCCAGTACAGAGACCTGCAGGGATCCATGTCTGTACCACGGGAACTGGATGTTATCAAACCAGGCTCTCACCTTCACGAGGTAAGTACCAACACCAAATATATGTTGAATGTGAATTACCGCACTCTCCCAATTTAAAGAACAAACTCGTTCATACAATCCAAACTTTCAGTTTTTAGTCGACTCATGTTTATGGCACTGTTCCTGTGGACATGGAAGACATCCTTGCTGAGGGGTTTCGTCAAGAAATCGGCGCGGTGTATTTTTGACTGCACACGGAAGATTGGGAACTCTCCGCTCTCGTACGTCCATATGCTTCGAATTCGAGTTGGTGATGAGGTTGACTCCCATGTGTGAATCGCACTTTTGTTGTCCTCAAAACCCGGGATGCACGGATGCCCCAACAAACGGTAGAGAAAACGCCACACCAGGACAGCACGAAACGTGCCTCCTTAAAATCCTCTGCAATCATAAAGTAATTCGCCTCACTCGGGGAGAGTTGTGCACTTCTGCGCCCTACTAAGCCATAAGATGGCCGCACCCCCACACATCACGGCTCCACCCAATACATACTCCTACTTAGTTTCTATGGGGGCAAGCACATCATCCGGGTACGCCACCAGCTCTAGGCCACTGGCTCTGTGCAACGTCACGCCGTAGCTACTGGAGGCTTCCGGTAATCCCTTTTGCAGACTTCCAATGATGGAGCTTGGGGGCATGCAGATACCTCACTACCACCCTCACGGCGTTCGAAACGTCGGGTCTCTTCTTTTTGGCAACCCACATCAACCTCTCTACCATTTCGCGGAATGGCCACGACCTATCGGGGTCATCGTCGTCAAACTCGTCAACAAAAACAACAGTCGAAAGTCGGGTGTTCCTACCTGCGGTGACGCCGAATTTCTTAACCGGCTTCTCCGTGAAGTATTTATGCGAAATCGTCAATACATCGCAACCTTGTCTCGGCAATGAGGAAAAGACCGGTCACATCTCTGTTTCCTGCCTATTGCAAAACTGTCATCCACGTGTACCCCTGTAATAACAAAAAAAGACTCCGCCTCGACCAATCTAAAACCACAGGCATCCGCAAGGCTTTGTTCAAACCCTAGACTCTTCAGACAGGTGACTAGATGCTTGTGCTAAGACCTTGACGCTAGCCAGAGTTTCTCTTGACGTGGGTAAAGAAAACAAAATCTTGAGGTCTCACAATTGTGCGAGAAAGCTTTCGACCAAACCCATGACCTCGATATTTTTCAGGGCGTGAATGCCAGGAGAAGGGAGGAACTGGGGTGCCGTTTTAGGAGAGAAGAAGTAGAGACAGCCCGTCGAGCCCATGAAGGCATCACGGTCGCGGACGCAAAACAATCTTGCTGCTGCGCAAGATGTACATCCTTGGTAGGCCCAGTCTTGCGATGGCCGAAATCCGCCGGACGTGTGTACTCTCCCGACGACCTCGGCAAGCAGGCTTACTTGCGCGAGTACATCGAAGCTAAGTTGTCTAATCGGAAGCTGCCTTCTCTGTGTTTTGATATGACGATCATCACCAGAGAGAAGCTGGTAGGGACAGGTATCACCAAGTCGGACCAAGAGGCCATCCTTCACCTAATGCAGTGCCTTTCTCGACAAAACGACGTTGCAGTACGAACCCAACCTGATCATGACCCTGATCCTGAGTCGAGTGAGGGCAACCCACCGAGAGTCGCAAGAGAGCAGCAAACCGGTAGACGGCTCAGGACATGTTTTGATAGCGTCGAGGGGTGGAGTATATATGCTGGATCCGTGAGTTTTGCTACCCCCGGCCTCCACCAGGGCATCTGGGAGGGCCCAGGGAAGGGCGATGCTAGCCATCTACACGGCCAAGGCTGGGCAGCTGGGCAGAAGCAGCAGCAAGGCCAGCGATGGGGTGGGGGCCACTCGGGCAACAAAATTAAACAGAAATGGCCGCAGCAAGAGGCACGCGTCCCTAGTGGGGGCGTTGGTGGTGACGGTGGCGGTAGCGGTGGTAAGGGTTATGATGGTGGTGGTTATGACGGCGGCAATCGCTGTGGCGATGGAGGCGGCACCGGTCTCGGTCGCTGCGGCAGTGGCGGTGGCAGCCACTGCGAGATTCGCTTTCTTTGCGACCGGAAAGACACGTCCCGGGTACCGACCGCATGTACGACGCTTCCTGGTACCCCCTCAACCTTCGTCGGCAGCAAGGCGCAGAGCACGCTATAGACAAGGTGGACCCCCGCCGTCGTTGCTTCAGATGCGACCGGATTGGTCCCTTTGAGAGTGAGTGCGACGCAGCAGTCACCCTCAAACAAGACCCGAACGCACCGTGCAATGTGTACCTGAGCTATGGCCACGTCGCGATAGAGAGCGCACCACTACTCGCAAACCCCGCTCCCACTCCCCAACCCGAGGTCCAGCAGCAGTAGCAATAGCTTAAGCAGCAACGGTACGAGGCGTACGAGACGGTTGTGAAACCGTTTGGGAGTTCGAAGAGACAGCAGGGATGTCTCTCACGCGGGATACTCTATTATGTTCGGGAGGAACGATTAAATTAAACCAGAACTATTCCATAACACAACACAGGGCGTTCTAAATCTTGCGAGGGGGGCCCTTTGGTTGAAGTTGA
>JBBMKB010037451.1:0-16375 GCA_037833945.1 Alaria marginata | reverse complement strand
GCTTAGCTGTAAACATAAAAAACTAAGCCTTAAATTCTTAACTGCCACATTCTTAACACATGTCGCGTACTGTATACTGTTCGGCTGTTCGGCCAATACGGTTGAAAGGCGGCTATAAGGTTCATATCTCTTGGCTGACTTGTAACGGGCCCCCTGCTGTGCCGAAAACAATTTGTGTGTAGGTTTGACGAGATTTCATGTCTTTAGCTTTTTTATCCCGACTTGTCTATCAGGAATTAAGTGGGTGTCTCCTAGCAAACACTCAATTTGTGTGTTTGCGCCGTTTCGCTCACTGTGTGTAGCTTGTGAAAATCTGTCGGCTGGTAGTTGAATTGAAGAAACCATTCCATGTGGCTGTGTTCCCATTTCACACATGCCACTCTAGTTTATCGGTATAGCAAACACTTTATAAAACTTGCTGACCTACGGCATTGTGCGGAAACTGTGTAAGTGTACTGTCTAAACTTTAACGATTAATTTATGAGAGGACAGCAGGAACAACACACATAAGTGAGACGTTTTGACATTCGATACCGTCCTACCGATGACAACCACACTGCCACGTTGTCGTCAATCGCTATGAAAGACTGTTCGTTAATCCCGAGTCTAGCCCATGCATCGTCTTCTGTCCACCTAGGGTTTCCACTAAAACCCGTTTTTAAACATTTAAACACAAACAAACATATTTCGGAATATCTCAGAACATTCCGTTTCTACACTGTAGGGCCAAACCAATGTGTACAACTTGTTTGCAAAGATGCTCGCCCAAAACATCGACTGCTGAAACCTTTGAGTAACGGGTCTGTTTCGGGGATGTGGCACTATTGTTACAAAGCGTTAGTTGCCGATCAAACTCCCACTAACGCAGAGGTAGACTGTTCGAGAACAAACTCAAGTTGGACCAATATTCTGGCCGGAAATATTCACGGATGTTTAAGGGGCAAAGGCACCACCTGTATCATTCAGCAGCCAGACGAAACACCGTTATTCGTAGAATGGTGCATATATTAGGTGGTTTGTTCAGACGCCACTGCAGCCAACCCTCTACGCGGGGTGAGAAAATCAATCCACGGCGGCCAAACGTGGTCATCAACCGACTGCCTATCAAAGCAGTTATCCAGTTTTCAATGTAGAAGCTCCGAAGACACTTGTGGACGTGGTGAACGCATGCGCTAAACATTGTGCCGAATAGTTAGAGATCCGTCAGTTAATTAGATACGATCCACTATCGCTCCTTCGGTGAACACATACATTATACGGTGTCTACCTCCTTTTGGGAGCGCTTCGGGCGCAACCCAATTTCAAACGCGAGGGTGAGCAACCAGTGCGCTTATTCCTACCGCGGTCTGCCACGCTATTGCTCCACCAGGATCCTACGGAATAGTTTACATAAAAATTCCAAACCAAGGCAAGCACGTACTACGGAACCACGTACACGTACCTACGACACAAGTGCGCTCGTGGTAGCGCAGCGACATCAATACATTCGATTGGGTGATATAATGGCAACATGCAAGGCGTACCAGACCCAACTCCCGATCGTGACGGTTTTAAATCCGAAACCGCCGTGGTCGTACCCTAAAGCACCCACGGTAGTCCAAACAAAAACAATGGTGCACATTCGAAGGGAATTTCGAACCCTGCCCGAAAAGGTAATGACTGATACATACCATCGTGCACCAATTCCGAAATATTCAAAAGCACACATCGTCGGTAGTGTGAAGGCTCCGAAGGGCGGCCAACACAATTTGCATGTTTGCATTCCAAACGCGTGATCGCTTTGCTAGAGCGACCATCAATGCAGTACATTAAGCGGTACGTGCACAGCTGCATGCCACGCGTAACAGCTGCAACTGAGAACTTTGACGTTTTCGCTCGGAGGCCGTCACGGTGGCTTACTGAGCCTTTTCACAAAAGTATATCGATACGCAAACTGGAGCACGCTGCAGACGGGGTTGTGGGGAACCTTTACCATCCAAGCCCAAGTCCGTTCTATTAGACGAGCTTTCGTCGATACAATACACGGCTACATGCCGATATACAAGTGTGGCAATCAGGACTAAAAGAAATTTAACCATACACAGTCCGTCCAATATAGCTTACTTATGCTTGGATGGGCAATTGGGGGCACCTCTTCGCTATAACGCCCAGACGGCGGAGTTGGCACGTTTGATCCAACACTAGACTAGACTGCCCACTTGCGATTGCCGCACTTCACACTATGGGCAGGAGCACGAAACCAGGGTAGGAACCGACTGATGTTCATGTTATGTCCCGGTTTTCGGCTTCGCGGTGTCCAGCGCCGGAAATGGTCCTTGGGAGCGTTACCTGACCATGAACTTCACCTGCAATATATGGCATCGGGTGCAAACGCATGGGAGGCAAATACGTAGACGTTGCGCAATCATGGACAACAATACACTACTATCAATTGCGTGCGTTTTGAACGAGGATAGTGCGTCGATGTTGTTTTTCTAGTGCTGCTCACACATACATGTGCTGCACGCGAAACAACGTTCTGCAGGTCAATCGATACCTCCTCTGTCCTACAATAGTTGAGGGTAAATACGTTTGTACGTCCCCCCTATGGTGTGAGTATTGTTTGGTTTTGTTTTGTTCGGCGGTTTTAATGTTGAAACCTCGTTTACGTTCTTCAAACGTATCGAGTATGCACATTCGGCCGGACGGTCACAATAAAATAGTCGGCCTGAAAATGGCCGTACTTCGCCTTTTCGCCGGGCCCGAACTACTTTGATCAAATATAAAGGTAATACTAAAACACTCTTAATACCCACCGCCGTTCCGACGAGGCGGCCCTCATATTGCACGGTGCCTCGCTTTTGACATGGGGACGGGTATATGGGGGCGAGCTTGTCACGGCGGCGATATCAGCGTGTACAGAGAGAGGCAAACATTGGGGAGGTGGGATGAAATATCTAGACAACAACGTAAAAACAGACGTTCCTGTGGTAGATTGTCCAACTTGGATAAACGTTGCCCCCCGTTATGAATCGAAATACGTCAGCAACCGATTAACTAATAAGTTTTCACCAGCGTCGTCTGCGTTGAACGTACGTTAACTTTAACCAAAACCCCCTACTGACATTGGTAAACTCAAAATAACTCAGTCCCCAGATCCATCCCTACTTATTAGACAGGGGGCGTAGGTCGTTTTCAAGTTGATGTTAGGCTTATAAAACCCGTTTCTGGACTCTACGGTGTTTTAAGGGAGACGCCTGTCCGACGACTACAACATACCAGGTAGAATGGCACAGTTCCACCAGGATAGTATCGACTAGAATGTCTGGCTGGATCGTTTCGTTTTTCAAGGGTCCCGTGACGGGGAGCCAACACTGGCGCTCTTTCATGTATTATCGCCACCGCCAGAAAGTACGTCAACTGCAGTCAATACTTTGTTGGCTTCCTCGATAATGGGACACAACCTAGTCGCTACGGGTACAGTAGACGAGAAGTACCAGTTTTAGTGGGTATCGCGAATTCCTCGACCCAAAACGTTACCGCAATTGGCACCACTGCCCAGGCATAATTTAATTTTGGTTGTCATTCGGATGAAGGTTCACTTATCTGGAGCGTGTGTGCTCCAGACTGGAGTATCCACCATTGCAGAAACGTTGAACAAGCAAAGAACGACCCTACGGGTCTGTCCCGTTTTGGATGCTAGCCGTTATCAACACGGGGACTCACGTTGATTAAAAAGCACGCCGAACCCGTTGCTTGAACAGCCTTTACAAGTACCTACAATAACATAAATCCTTGAGTTATGACGTTCGGAGACATAGTGCCAAACACAATCGTGTGAAGCACCTGTTTATACCTGTCGCCACATCGGCAAACTGCACGTTCTCGGCAAGATACCAGGTAAGGTAGTACATTAAAACGCGATGAACGAAATAGGCAGGGTTTACCATTAAGATTCGTACATACGAGCTTCTCAGGCGTGGGAATGGAACATACTTTTCCGGCTTGCCTTGTGGGAGCACCGTCCATTAGTTTTTGAAAATGATGGTGATAACAAACTTAGTCCTTTTTTCTAATAACGCTGATTAAAGGGTGAAGAACAGGCCATCCAAATGCGCACAATTCCCAGTGCATAACCACTTCATGTGCAAGCGTGGTGTTCCACTTGGGTACATTAGGAGCCAAACACCGATTATTTGCGCTGATGGGTCACCTCGAGAGATCCGAAAACAGCTTGGGCAGTGAAGCCCAAATTCCTCAACTATTGCCGGGCAGGCAACACGTTATCGGCCCTTAAAATATCTGCACGGCCGCGCTACTGAGTACAGAAACAATACGAGACGGCCCTTATCCGGTGCGAGTACACGGGGCGTGTAACTATTGATGGTTCTGCTGTATTTCACACGCTCGTTCATAGCAAACCATAACGTACACACCAACGATGTCGTCATTGATGTGACAGCATTACATTGCCTGTAATACCTACTGGCATGGCCATACAGTGTGTATAAGCGTCGTTGAAATTTCAATAAATACACTGATCTACAGACGAAAACCTGCGGCGTGTCGGATTTCCTCAAGGATAAAAATATTTGCAGTTCAGTGCGTTCCGAATACCGTGCCACTATGTTGCCTTAGTGATAGCATTCGAGTACTACTAGAAATGCTTTGACCATCAGGTCGCTAGAAACCGTAGATAAGTTGTCAGTCGGATGTATCCATGGATCCCGATGCAAAGTTGTCAAGCATGAGTAGGGATCAGGCATGCATGCTTTGATGGTTATAAGAGTCGTGCTGTCAACAAAGCTCCGAAGTATTTTACGATAGAGGTAGCACTTTTTGGCGATTTATATTTTCTGGATGACGGAGCTCCTTAACCCAAAATCGTCGGAATGTCATTCTACTTTTGCAACCACATTTTTTGTGTAGATGAGGCACGACTTTGTTCATTGGATTGTGCTTTCGGTTTGCTTAAAACCACTTACAAATAGAATAAAATACCTCAAGTGAGGAGCTTCCGACACAAACTAGTGAACCTCTATCGTAAAATGTGTCCCCCAACAACATTCATATACAGCCGCCTTCGCGACGCACCTCCGTGATGCTCAGCCATTCGTCATCGTCGCCGTCGAGGCAAAGCTTCATCTTCTCGGTTTCATCGGTGTAGAGGTAGAAGGTCTCGTATTTGAGAGTCGTGCCGCTAGACGTGATTTGGCTGTGGTCTTTTCCGTCATCGTATGTTTCGTACACGTCTAGCGTCCGGGTCCTCTCGTCCCCCTTGTGGAAGGCGATACGCATCTTGACAATGTCCTGGGGTTCATCGAAGGAGTACGTGATGCAGCATCCATCTCCCTGGCACGACCAGCGAGAGCTGGCCTTGCGACTGCCGTCTCGAGTGTACTCGGCGATGCAGCCATCTGGGTCACAGCCTCCATCATCGGCGTCACGGCCGTCGTAGTCAGTGGCATCCACGTCCACCGTGGTCCTCACGCCTGCATCGACGAGGGCTGGAATGTGGAGTGGTGTGCGACGAGTGTTTACGGGCGGGCGTGTAAGATGGTGGGATTGCCATGTGTTGTCGATAATTTATCTCCGCTTGGTGCTTTTGGGGGGTTTCCATCTTTCATATTTGTTGTTTGTTTGTGAAAATAAGTGAAACTCCGAGGGATAGACTATGGACTTTGGCGAACTAGACGCCGCTAATGTACATACAAAGCACGATATTCCTATATCTTGTGAGTGGGCTCAAAATAAACACACTAAAGGTGTGTCAGACGTTGGTTCGCAAAACACTACGTATCTATCGTTACGCGCACCAGTAGTGATTGTCCGTCATTCTTGGGAAACAATGATCATATTCTCGTTTCTTGCAAGCACATGCAATACAGTTTTGAAAACGAAAACAGGCGGAGCAATTGCTGCATAAAAGTTGACATCATTACTTTCCTCAGACATGTTGGATGAAACATAGTTCACGACCTGCATCGTTTTATCATGCCACCTCGGCCGCTCACAACCAGCGGACCGTTAGTCGCATCGATGGCCGTGCTACACTTACATCTCACTCATACTGCGAATGACTTTGGCGGACATATCACAACATATTATACCAAACACATATTTGCGACATAGTGAAAGCATATGATTACATCCGGCTTCGATAACGATATGCAAACGCAACGGGATTGTTACTTCTGGAATGGCTTCGGTTTCGTATAGCTACATCGGTACCGACTGTGTGTCGACTCATCCTCTCTTTCCCCTTCACGGAAATAATATAATGTGGCCTACACAACACGATCGAGGTGAACTTTGCCACGCACCCCATCCCAAATTGTTTGTGACAATCAATAGTCGATCGTTGATCCGCTGTTAACGTATCCCGCATTGCGTGCACGTGATATACATGCGAGACCTACGATCTGCAGGCGACACCAAATATAAACTTAAGCAACACTATCAAGCGGCCGGTCGCGACACATGCAACCATCTTCAAACCTGCCGCTCAACCATGAAGAAGATTTGTACACCGCGGACACAACCGCTATATTGAAATATGCACAATGAGAAGAACATCGATGTCGCAAGTATGGGTACAAAATATCGGCGGTCCTTTTAAAGCCGCGACACCAAGGGATGCCACGTACACGCAGGATGCCAAGCATCTTAACATGTATAACAACATGCGTTAGAAGCCCACTCAAGCAACCTCATGAACTATCACGATCGGACTAATTGTTCTTGCCAACACAATGAGCGACAGCAACTGCAAAGCGACATCAACGTTTGCGTCTAAAAACAATACATCGTACTACAACCGATTATACGTCGTTCGCACCTGAGGTAGTGCCGACGATGGCAGCGTAGATGATGGCCAAGATTGCGAAAGAGCGCATGGTGATAGAGTCTTGGTTCAACGTTGTTTGGAGTGTACGAGGTAGCTCAGGGTATAGCTTGGAGAGGAGCAGTGAGAAGTGAATTGGTGGGGTGAGTAAGCAGAGGGGTGCCGGTGTAGGCTGCTTTTCGTAAGGTCAAGGTTTCAGCGACGGAATATTTGGTTTTGTTCCAGTGCGTCGTCCAAATTCTGACCGGCTCTGTCAGTCTGTGTAATATTCTTCGGGATAATGGATTGTAGGTTTTCTCCAAAATATCATTGTATCGAGAATAATTTAATGCGTGTTCAGAATCAAAGCCAAAGTTGAACAAAAATGGTTGATTGCCAGTTCCCCCGCCTGAAGGTTAGCCAGTTGAATGGACATATTTCCACCGACAGCATATAGACTGCCTGCTGAAACGTTGTATTTTGACATAGCAAGCGACTCCTTTTGACAGTGTAGTGAGGTCTGAAAAAGCTGCGCCGTAGTTTCCACTAGGTACATGGCCCAACACATACATCAGACGTGAAACGGCTACCATTAGAGTGATAAAACATTGGATACCAGAGGCTAAACCTTGTCTTACACTTAGTCGTCTGCCAACAGGCACGTAGACATATATTGAGTTGCAAGGGTTTTGAGATCTACCCCGATTGGAACGGGCATAGTACGCAAGCTACAGTAGTATAATTGTTTTTCATATTATTGGAAGTTACGATTCCCTGAAAGTATGGTCGGGTTTCGGAAAAAAAAAACAATTAAGCGTCCCGATATGCGTTCCGATATCCGATTCGAACGCCTCACTCAGGTCTGGATACATGTCCGTCCACCCCCGCCGCCCCTCTCGCTGTTGAAGGGGTTCACGGCGGGCATTTCGACGTGGGGTATTGGAAGCTAAACACAACGCGCACTGCATTGGAACTACCGTGACCTGTCGTTTCCTAATACCGCCTGATATATTGTTTATCGTATCACAATCGGAGGGTGTAGCGATCCAGGCCGATCCAAAACGTATTTGGACTACGTCGGACCTGAACTATGTAGATGCTTATCGGATCGGCATCGAATGTCGTTGCGATATAGAGCTTTGCGCAATATCTAACAAAATACCTGTATATGTTTCAGACTGATTTCAGGTGTGTTTGCATCTCAAAGTGCATTTTTACCCGACGTGGTATGGAGGGAGAGCTCTGAGTATAAACCGCGTCAACAGCGAATGATAAATATATGCGTTCCCTTCCGAATCTATAATTAGGCGGGTAGCAACGCTTTGCGGCGTGCCACAAAACACGATTACATCCCAACTCATAGTGCAACGTCCTTCGTGACATGGAGCGGTCGCCGTAACCATATAACACACCGATTACGATCCACTCGTTGTGGAATATCACTTGTTCTGTGGCACCGAAGAGTGGCTGCATTGTATGAATCAATATAAAAGTAATATTCTAGGTATGTACTGTTGATACTAATAGTGGAGCAACTGCATTAAACACGGGTTTAGTGTTGGCGTGTGAACACTGAAATGTCATCGCTGAATGTTGTAATATACACACTTTAATTTGGAGGACGGTGGAACTTCTGATCCACTGTATACCATAACAACGGCGGTAAGGAAGAACAAAACATGTTCAGATAATAAGTAGAACTAAACGGTAGCAGCAGCTACAGCTGCGGCGGCGGTGTAGGCCTCAGCGGGGTGTGAAGCCGTCGCTTCCGAAGGGTCGAGCGCCAGGCGTGATCGGAGTGCAACACGCGGGCACGGCGGTGCGCGTACGCCGTGCGCAGCACCGGCATCGGCCGCAGCACCAAACGACGCGAGGAATGCTCGTACGAAGCCAGTCCTTAAATTGGAAAAATCGAAAAGTCGAAGTTGTTGCTACAGCCGAAGATGCTGCTTCTAGCGTTGCAGCTGCTTTCCAGCTCGATGCGCAGGACGATATTGTAGAGAGTGTCGGGCGTTCAGCGTTTGTCGCAGTCGGTATGAAGGAGGGTTTACTCCACGGTTTTTGTGATGATAGCGAAGTAGAAAACAGGACCAAGTGGGGGTCGGCGACCGCTTTCAGATTTTCGGTGCCCTTCGGTGCAGCCGGTATTGCAACTTGAAGAAAAGCTGGAATCGTAAGCCATGCCATACTATGGCCTAGGCAAACCTGTTAGTTAGTAGAGCCTATGCCCAGAGGTCAGAAAGGCAAGGGTACATTGGAGCGTTCATGGCAGAGTTGTTGACGGTCTACACATCAAGTCAAGATGTCGCTAACATATTCTGTTTTGCTCGTGGTGAGATTCTTAGAGTCCGACACCCCTTTCGGTTGCTCAAGTGATATCGTACCTCTCCTCCAGAACAATGCAGTAATAATGTGAGTGAAAACAAAACACCAGAAGCCGAGTGACGATAGATCCGGTACTGTATGGCCCCGCAGCTGCGCTCTGTCGCAGAATATTCTGTGGAAATAAGGTTGGGCTGGGCGTCAACCTTGCGAAGAATAAAACAACAGTGGTGCATGGCAGAACACACGTGCCGTCTCGGCTCCGACCGTGAAAATGGACTCTTGAAGAAGTATTTAGTTCCCCACACGGCGAACTAGTACTCTAGAAGATTTACTCCACGGGAGGGGTTGCGCATTTCTGGGTCAAACGTTCCTGACCGGTTGAGATCCTGACTGAAGTGAGAAACTTCCGGTTAATATGACCATTTCGCGAATGCGTTTGTTTTAGGATTCGCAGGTATAACTGTTCACCGGGGCGCATCAAGATAAGTATTGGAAGTCATATTTCTGGTACGAAATTGTGCTCCTCATGTGAGGAGGTCAGAAACTAATTGCTGGACCGTTACCGTTGAATAACGTAGAGGGTAAGTCGCCTTATGAGGGTACGGTGTCAACATGCAGCGTGCCGCCAATATTCACTTTTGGGCTGTTAGGCGGGCACGGTTTAATGGCGACTACAGGGCTCTTATCGCTTGGCCGATACGACCACCGCTGTGCCAAACACTATTTATGTGCATGTTTGACGCGGTTTAAAGTCCTTTAAATATGTAGCCCGACTTGCCTGTCATAGTTTAAGTTGCTGTACGTAGCCTATCCTGACGGTTGTGTGTTGGCACCGTTTTTCTTCCGGTGTGCAGCTTTTGTAAACCTGTAGGCTGGTATTTGAACCAGCTATCCCCCATGGTTGTTTTCAAATTTCGCACAAGCTCCTCTCAGTTTAAAGGTGGAACAAACAGTTTAGCTTGCTGACCTTCGGGATTGTACGAAAGCTGTGTTAGTTAGTGTCGTGTCCGAACTTTGGAGATAAAACTATGCGAGGGAAGCAGGAACGACACACATATGTGAGGCGTCTTAACTTCTGATCCTGTCCTACCGATGACGACCACATTGCCATGTTGTCGTCGATCGCTATGAACGACTGTTCGTCAATCCCGAATATAACCCTTGCACCGTTCTGACTCCACCAAGGTTCGCCACCAAAATCCGTTGTGCAAGCTTGAGACACAAAAACACAGAAAGTGTATGACGTCAAATTTAATTTGGTTTCTTTACTGTAGAGCGAAGGAAATGTGGAGGACTTGTGTGCACAGATGCACATCCGAATACTCTGTATCTAAATCATGTCAGCAACCTGTTTGATTCGGGGATGTTGAACAACTGTTGAACATGGTTAGTTGTCGTTAAAACTCCAACCAACGCAGAGGTTGATTGTTCGATAAACAAATGAAGTTGCACAAATATTCCGGCCGGACATATTGACGGATGGTTAAGGGGCAAAGCACCACTTGTATCATTCAGAAGCCAGAATAAGCATCATCATTCGTAATCGTTCGTAGAATGGTGTACATATAAGAGGTGGTTTGTAAAGACAACACTGTAGCCAACCCTCTTTACTCGGGGTAAGGGGATCAGTTCAGGTCGGCCAAATGTGGCGGAGAACCGACTGCCCATGAGAGCAGTAGCTCAACCTTCCGAGTACAAGCTCCGAAGACACTTGTAGATGTGATGGATGCATCGGCAACGCATTGTGCCAAATAGTTTGAGATCGATGAGTATATTGAATGGTTTCCAGTATCGCTTTTTCGGCGAATGTGTGAGTGATTTTGTCTCATTTTTTTTGGGCGCCAGAGATTTGAACGCACCAGCCGGGGTCACACAACGGGAAGGCAGACACAGGAGGTGTCCTTCCACCTCCCCTCCTGCGGTTTATCGCGAGAGGGGTTCAGCCGTCTCTTTCCCTCGTCAACACGTCAAGTCAAATTTGTTTAGTCACGAATAAAATTACAATTTTCTCACGCCAGAGATATTTGAACGCGCAACAAAGCCTTCAGGAGGTTTACAACGTTACCAACTGAGCCACTGGGGACGCCAGCATACATAGATCCGACGGTGTCTACCTTTTTTTTGGTGTTGCTTCGTGCGCAACCCAATCTCAGAAACAAGGGTAGGCAAACAGTGCGCTTACTCCCACCGCCGTCTGCCACGCCAGTGCTCCACGAGCACCCTATGGAATCGTTTACATGCTAATTGCTAACCAAAGGAAGTATCTACTACGGAACCACGCACATACATGTGCCCCCACAGGTGCGCTCGCGGTAGCAAAGTTGTATCAATACGTTTGATCGAGTGATAGAATTGCTACATGCAAGGCATACCAACCGCAACTCCCGATCGTGATGTCTTTCTTTCCGAAACCGCTGTGGTCGTACTCTAGAGAACCAAACCCAAGGTACTTTAAACGCTACCTATGGTGCAGGTTCGAAAGGAAGTTCGAACCCAGCCATAATAGGTGAGTACTGGTATATACCACCGTGCACCGACTCCAAAATAGCCAAATGCACACCTTGAGGAGTGCGAATGCTCCGAAGGGGGACGCCAACAATGTACATGTTTGCATTCCAAACGCTTGATCGTTTGGCGAAGGCGAACATCAATGCAATACATCAACCGGTACGGTCAAAGCTACAAGCCACGCGTATCGGCTGCAACTGAGAACCTTGACGTTTTCGCTCGGAGGCCGTCATCATGGCTTCCTGAGCCCTCAACAATAATATAATACCGATACGCAAACTGGAGCACGCTGCAGACGATGGTGGGGGATCCTAGGCATCTATGCCCAAGACCGTTCCATTGGACGAGCTATCGATACATTATACGGATAATTTATACCGGTACACAAGTGTGGCAATCAGGACTACAAGAAGCTCAAACATACAGAGTCAGTTAAATATAGCTGACACTTTTGCTCGGGTGGGCAATTGGGGGCACCTCTTCGCCATAACTTCCAGACGGCGGAGTTGGCACGTCCGATCCAACACAAGACCAGACTAGGCCGCCCGCTTGCGATCGACGCACTCTACACTATGTGCAGGAGCACCAAACCAAAGTAGAAACCGGACTGATTTTCCTGTTATTTCCCGGTTTCCAGTTTCATTGTGCCCAGCGCCCGAAAAGATAGTTGGAAGCGTTACTTGACCATGAACTTCACCTGCAAAATACGGCATCGGGTGCGAACGCATGGGAAGCAAAAATATTGACGTTGCTTAATCGTTGACAACAATAAACCGCTATCAATCGCTTTGGTGTTGCTCGAGGGTAATACGTCGATGTGGTTAATGTAGTTGTTGGCACCCATGAGCTGCACGCGGAAAAATATTCTGCAGTTAAACTAATACCTCCTCTTTCCAACACTAAGTCAAGGTAGATATGTTTATACGGGTCCCATGGTGTGTTGTATTTTTTTTTCCTACATATATTCGGCGGACTTTATGTTGAAGCCCCGCTTTCTTTTTACAGACGTATCCCGTATGCACATGCGGCCGGCCGGTCACAAGAAAACAGTCCACCTAAAAATGGCCGTACACCGCCTTTTCTCTGGGGGCAAACAACTTTGATCATATAGAAATGTAAACCTGAATTATTCGTTAAATCTACCGCCTTTGCGAAGAGGTGACCCGCATATTAATATGTGCCTCGCTTTCGACATGGACGCCGGGATTGGGAGGCGAGCTGCTTGTTGCGACGAGATCAGCAGGTAGGGATAACCATATCATTGGGAACGTGGGTTGATAACTGCAAAACCTAACGGAATAACAAACGTTACTTTGGTACATTGCCCAACATGGACAAACTCTGCCCCCCGTCAGGTTTCGAAATTATGTGTACTTTGATAATCTAACAGGTATCTCACCAGCGTCGTCCGCGTTCTACGCTAATTTAAAACCCCAATATGTTAATGTTACTGACATGGATAAACCAAAATAATTCCGTGCTCAAACAAATATTTGAATATCGTATAACATATAAGGCGCGTATGGTAGTTGAAGTTGAAGGTAAAACACAAACATATTTGGACTCTACGGTAAAGTAAGGGTGACGCTTGTTCGACGACTAAACCACGCGCCGAGGCATCCCACGGTAGGGGTTGCACTTTTTGGGGTCAAATGTTCCTGGCCGGTTGAGCTTCTCAAGTGAGGAACTACCGGTTGGTATTATCATTTTACGAGTGTATTAGTTTTAGTACTAGCGGATAGGAATGTTGATCGGGTTGCGCGAACGATATTTTTGGAAGTCATGTTTCGGGTAAGATATTGAGCTCCTCATGTCAGGAGCTCAGGGACTTATTGCTGCACCCCTACCGTGGGATGACTCGCCCGGAAAATGACACAGTTCGACAAGCATTATAGGTACTGCAGCGTTTTGCTGGATCGTTTCGTTTTGCAACGACCTTGTGACGGGGAGCAGACACTGGCGCGCTCTCATGTATTATCGCCCACGCCAGAGAGTGGGTCAACTGCAGCCAGTACGTTGTTGGTTTTCTCGATAATGGGATATAATTTAGTCCCTACCGCTAGGCAAGAACTATCCTACTGACACAAACGTCGCCGTCGGTGACACAACTGTTCAGACATTATCTTCATTTGTTTTGCCATGCCGATGAAGGTTCACTCATTTGGAGCGTGTGTGCTCCAGACTGGAGTATCCACTATTGAAAAACACGTTGAACAGACAGAGAACGAAGGTGCGGGTCTGCGTTGATTAGGATACTAGCCGTTATCAACCCGTCGACCCACGTTGATATAACAGCACGGGGGAACCGTTGCTTCAACAGCTTATACATGTAGGCGCTACTGGCTAGAAATGTGTGCATATTACGATCAATAAACAAAAAATATGTATATTATGTAGTTGAGTTATGAGGTTCAGAGACATAATGCCAAATACAACCGTGTGAAGCACCTGTTAACACCTGTCGCCACGTCTGCAAACAACACTTTTTGAGCAAGATACCAAGTAAGATTAAAATTTGAAACGCGATGAACGAAATAAGAATGATCTGCTCTTCAAATTCATCCCTTTGGGGTGGTCAGGCGTGGGAATGGAACGAGTTATTCCGGTTTGGTTTGTGAGAGGACCGTTATTTAGCTCAAGAAGATTATGGTGATGACAAACTTTGCACTTTTTGTAACAGCCCGGGAGAAGAAGAGGAACCACCAGTTGCAGACCATTCACAGTCCAGAATCACCTCATGTGCAAGCGTGGTATTCAGCTTGGATACATTTAGAGACTAACACCGATTATGTACGCTGATGAGTTACCTCGAGGTATCCGAATTCAAAATCGGAAGCGAAACCCGTATTTCTCGCCCACAGGCTCATTGGTGCCCAAGTCGAACCGTTGTCGGGCAGGCAGTACTGTGTCGACCCTTACCATCTGTGCGCCGCCGCTACTTTGTGCGTATCCAATATGAGAAGGCACGTATCTGGTGCGAGTATACGCGGCGTGTAACTATCGAAGTTCCTGCTGAATTTTACGCGCTCGTTCTTAGCAACAAAAAATGTCCACACCAACCATTTGGCCATTGATGTGACAGCACCACGTAGCCTATACTGCCTACTGAGTATCTCTTCTGCTACGACATACCCATACAAAGTGGAAACGCGGGGTTTTCACTAAACAAATACACTGATCTACAGCCGAGAAAAATCGATGTTTCCGATTTCCTCAAGGATAAACATTTTCGGAGTCAGTGCGCTCCGAATACCGTGCATTAAATTTCCCATGGTGAAGGAATTCGAGTACTACTACGAATGTATCGACCATCAAGGCGGCAGAAAATCACCGAACCGTTGTTAAACGGATACACCCATGAATCACGATGCAAAGTTGTCAAGCATGAGTATTGATCAGGCCGACCTGTTTTTTTTGGTTTCAGAAGTCGTGCTGTCAACCATATCCCAATACATTATTATTATATAGCCGCCACCGCGACCCACCTCCGTGATGCTCAGCCATTCGTCATCGTCACCGTCGAGGCAAAGCTTGATCTTCTCGGTTTCGTCGGTGTAGAGGTAGAAGGTCTCGTATCCGAGAGTTGTGCCGCTAGACGTGATATCGCTGTGGTCTTTTCCGTCATCGTGTGTTTCGTACACATCCAGCGTCCGGGTCCTCTCGTCCCCCTTGTGGAAGGCGATACGCATCTTGATAATATCCTGGCGTTCATCGAAGGAGTACGTGATGCAGCACCCATCTCCCTGGCACGACCAACGAGAGTTAGCCTTGCGACTGCCGTCCCGAGTGTATTCGGGTACGCAGCCATCTGGGTCACAGCCGCCATCATCGGCGTCACGGCCGTCGTAATCAGTGGCATCCACGTCCACCGTGGTCCTCACGCCAGCATCGACGAGGGCTGGAACGTGGAGTGGTGAGCGACGAGTGGTTACGCGCAGGCGTGTAAGAGGGTGGGACTGCCAAATGTTGTCTAAACATTCTCCCGGCTTAGTGGTTTTAGGGAATTTTCAGCGTGGTATTTTTCCTATTTGTTTTTCTTTTGTGAAAACAAGTGAAACTGCGAGGGATAGGGGATAGACGTTTGCGAGCTAGTCGCCACTTATGTTGATATAAACTACGAGTCATATGCAGCTTGTAAGAGTGTTCAAAGTAAACAACAAAAAGCGCGTTAGGAGTTCATCCCCAAGAACATACGTTTTTGATCGGTACTCGCACCAGTCAGTAGTGAGTATCCTTCCTTTGAAAAATGACAATACTCTCGTATTATTCAAGCCCATGCAATAGAGTTTAGAAAATAAAAGCATGCGGAGAAATAGCCGAACATAACTTGTAAACATTTTTTGCCTCAAACCTGTTTGATGAAAGATTGTTCACGACCAACATCGTTTCATCATGCCTCCTGGGCTGTTCACAACTAGCGCACCTTTTATCGCATCGATGGCCGTGCTTGGTACACGTTTTACACATACTGCGAATGACTTTAGCAGATATATCTCGACATATTATACCAGTGTCCTACCAGTGGATACCTTTTCTTTCTCTCCCCTGTATTTCTTACCCTTTGCTGTTTTATTGGCTTTTATTTATTTGCTTTTGATTACTTCCTTATTTTTTCGTTCCTTCTTTGTTTGTTATTTTGTTTTAGTTTTTATATCTTCTTTTCTGCTTTTTGTTGTAACTAGCCGGGTGTGCTGACTTGCGTATGCCCCGCCCTCGTATCCATTACGACTGGCACTGCAT